>OU015493.1:99119440-99402016 GCA_907164885.2 Dolomedes plantarius
TCCTGTTGAAATATGGCTGTGGGCAAGCCCTGAAGGTAAGGAAGGACAAACTGGCTCCAACCCTCGGAGATGTAGCGCTGGCTGTGTTAAAGTACCGGCAATGTGTGCGAGAGTGATATCCAATACCGCCCCATACCATAATACCTCTGCAGGACCAGTGTGGCGGTGCGTAACGCAGCTGTTCAGCATCCTCTCTCCACGGTGTCTCCAGACTCGAATGCGACCATCGTGGTGTTGCAGACAGAAGCGTGACTCGTCAGTAAAGACAATTTCATTCCATTCTGCCGTCCACATCCTTCTGTCATCGCACCATTGGCGGCGGAGACGTCTGTGGTACTGCGTCAAGGGTAGACAAAGCAATGGACGTCTTGCGGACAGACCACTCTGCTGTAAACGGCGTCGAATGGTACGCGCAGACACTGGATGATGCGTTACAGACTGCATGTGCTGTGCTATGGTTCGTGATGTGACTGAGCGATCCGTCACTGCCATGCGCACAATTTGCCTGTCATCACGTGAAGTGGTGCGCTGAGGTGGATGCGATCGAACACGCCGGTCCGTCGTACCCTCCTGCATCCAACGATAACATATCCGCATTACAGTTGTTTGGTTTCTTCCAACACGACTGCCGATTTCCCCGAAAGATAATCCACAATCTCGGTAGGCCACTATCCTTCCTCTGTCGAACTCGGATACTTGATCAAAAGATGATCGCTGTTTTCGACGAGGCATAATTGATCGTTTTTTGAAAAAACCACAAGAAAAACACAATTGCCGAACTTGAAATCGTCGAAATCTCCAAGCCTTAAATAGCGCTTTGAAGTGGCGCCACAGGCGCGCGTGATGTGCGTCTGCGCTGAAATTCTAATCATTTGCATATCTCACCTCCGCTAATGCATGTTGTAAATTTCATGTTATTTGCATGTTTCCTTCAGGATGTTGCATTTACAGTGGCCAGCAGTGTATATATATATATATATATATATATGTATATATATATATATATATATATATATATATATATATATATATATATATATATATATATATATATATATATACGTGTGTGTGTGTGTGTATTTTTTCTAAAAATTTGTTCTAATAGTTTTGTTCTAATTATATATATATATATATATATACATACACAGGTAGCCCTCCTACAGCACGGCATGTTACAACACGGTTTCACTCTAACACGATAAAAAAATTGCGAAATCCTTTGTACAACACTGTGCTTCTACAGCGCTAGACAACATGATTTTTGTTTAACACATTTAAAAACTAAATTGCCTTAAAATAATGACGGGAAGGAATGAACTATCAGTGACTTTATATAAAACTGTATAAACAAATAATAAATTATTCATTTATAACTCTATAAAGTTACAAGAAGGCCTAAGCTTAGCTGAAAATCTTGAATGCAGAGAAGAACCAGCAAACAAACCAAAATTACACATTTTTTAGAGGATAGAAGGTGCAAAAACTCTAAATGAAGAAAAAGGTTCTGAAAATGAAGGTGATATCGTTCAACCGAAAAAAACATTCTCGTTTGATTGTAATGAGCAGTGATGAGGAAGAAATTTATTAAGTTGTTTATATGGAAATTTAAAAAAAAAGCTTGTTTTTAATAAGTTTTTGGAACGTAACCCCCCCCCCTCCCTTTTGTACTGCTTCTCGGTCTGATATAACACGATTTCACACAACACGGCATTTTCTAGGAACCTATCTGCCGTGTTATAGGAGGGTTACCTGTATATATATATATATATATATATATATATATATATATATATATATATATATATATATATATATATATATATATATTATATTTATATTCTTCTGTCCGTGTGTATGTCACTGAACTCCTCCTAAACGGCTGGACTGATTTTTATGAAATTTTGTATGTGCGATTAAGTTGATTCGAGAATGGTTTAGATTCACAATAAGACACCCTAGCACCCCCAGGGAGGCAGGGGGCACATGTAAATATAATCGAAAAGGACTGATATCACTGTCGTATCCATAGTTTTCAGGGTCGCTGAGATTAATAATGACACTCCCCATGTCGTTTAAGTCTGGCTGCACCCCCCGCTTTTTATGTTCACTCTTCCAGACAGAATGTGCTAGCGCGGTTCTAGTGAAATGATATACAAACAATTAGAAAGAAACTTTGAGCCTGCGGACTTCGTCTGATTATAGTCTGATTTTATTGAGAATAAATACCCACGTGTTGAACACGTTTGGATTGAATAGTTTACTGTTTAATTAGATTTGTTTGATCTACTGTGTTAATTTGAAATAAGTTTTATATAGTTACATTTGCCTTTATTTTTTATTTTTCCCTTAAACCTGCACTATTTGGATGACTCTTATGCTTCAGTCTCTATGCTGCCGTGGTCAAGGGAAGCCGCAATAAGGGGGGGGGGGGGAAGGAAAAATAGTTTGAGATGCCGTTTCTCCCTCCGTGTCGCTCGATTGCGCTTAACTGCTAATCATTGCATATCCCATCATCTTCTCCTTTCATGCGAATTTGACGTTTTATCATCCCTCTTTCATGGTGTTGCACTTTTATAGCCAGCAGTTAATAACCCAGCAGGATAATTTTACAATAACATGATGTTCTCAATTGATTATTACAAGTAACCTGAAGATTTGTGTTCATGAGTTGATTTTTTCTTTATTCTAAGAGTCATTTCATTTATACCAGCAATTCTCAACCTGTGGGTCGTGAGCCCTAGGAGGGCGCCATGGTTTTATTCCATTCAAAAATAATTTTTAAGGATTTCACTGAAAAATTTGCCAGTATTGTGTTTATCATGAAACTGCAGGTGTGTTGTTGTTGTAAGGCAGTGATGTAAAGATAGAGTGTGATAACGAGTTTTTTCTATATTTGAACTGTTATTTTTGAAAGTGGTATAAGTCCATTTTTTCATGTATCGAGATATTTAAGAGTTTGCATTTGAATTGATTAAAAAATATTGTCAAACGTTAATCAATTCAAGTGATGTTTTTAACCCAATACGCCTTTTAAATTTTATTATGAAATAATAATTATTAAAATTATTTTACAAAAATAAACGTTTTTTTTTTAGCTCCAAATGGACTTATACCACTTTCAAAAATAACGTATTATAAGAAATAAAAACAAAAGGAAATTTAAGTCCATATTTTTATAGACTTTAGCTTCACTGAAGGCTGTTTCACAAAAGGCTGTTTCTTTCAACCCCTTGGTGAAATCAGTGGTCTGGAGACATTCCGTCTGGCGTATTCACTTCCGAAGAGGAGTCCGTTAGTCTTTGATTGTCAGCGCTGACTGCTAGCCACTCCCTTTTGACGAGTCATGTCGTTAGCACCTAAATAAAAAAACTGCCGACTGAAAAGGCAAAGATCGTTAGTAGTTACATTTGGGCTGACTTCAAAAAGCAACGACCCTTCCTAAGTTGTACCGACCCGCACAATAGTCTTTTCAGTTCTACGAAATGCCGGGAGAAATACTGGAATACGTCATAAATATTTGACTACCTCATACCATCACTAAACTGAATTACAGCATCAAATGCACACATTTTAAAGTTTTAAGGCATACATAAACTTCTTTAAGCACAAAACATTCATTTCAGCTCCGTGTTTCGCAATGTAGGCAGTTTTTGAGAAGTTTATTAGAACATGGTTCTAAATAGTTGGCTTTACTATATTTAGCACCGGGACTGTCTTTTCCCGCCTCCCCTCATAGGAGTAGCGTGCTTCTAACTTTTAATGGGGAGGGGGGCACGAATCGAATTCAGCTAGGACCCACCTCAGCGAAATGACTACCGGACGACCCTTAAAATATGAATATTATGACTTTTTCAAAATTGAATAACAATAGAATTGATGTTTGAGTAGTATTCAAAAGTTATACAATGAGAAAAATAAATTTAAATATAAATAACATGAGAAAAAGTTAAGCATCGAATTTTTGTTATGGATCATATCATTGTTAAAACTATGTTAAGGCTAAACACATAATCGGAATGTTCAGTTTCCCAGTTTGAAAAGGCGGAAAAAAACCAACTTTCTTAAAAGTTTTCTACAATTTTCTGATTTTAACTGAACTTGTATTAAAATTTTAATTTAGTTCAAGTTAATGTAGGAGGGCACGTCCCCCCCCCCCAACGCTAACGCCTATGCCTCCCCTCATCTATGAGTCACAGGCCATCCTCCCCTCCACTAGGTATTATACCTGCATGTCTTTCGACAATGAAACATCTCCGCAAATCACATCAACGCAATTAGCGCTCTTCTGTTATTGAAATACACTTCTTACTTTTACGTAAACAAGGTCTGCAAGGTTTGACCATTACGCTTGTACCAGGTATAGTATTAAATATCTCATTGACGACTTTACACAAACGTTTTCACAAATTTTACGGCTAGGTCCTTTTCTTTCAAATGAATCTTCCCATCTCTTGTAAATACTATAGCTGCCTGTTTTTATTTAAGTGCCTCAACATTAATTGACGAAGTTTCATTTCTTAAAGAAAAGTACAGATACGGAAGTTTTATTATATAAACGTCGCACCTCTTTTGGCAAATAAGTCATTTAAACTTGAAATGGGATCATTCCGTGCCTTTTTGAATTCCGCTGCCGAACCCAACAGAAATCTGGGGCATTCTCTACGGCGTGGATGTTTCCAGCAAATATGTGAAACAAAGCAAGCGAATATTATGCTTTGGGTTCATCCTATTCGGGTTGACTGAATTTTATTTGATCCCCCTGTTTTTATTATATAAAAGTCGCACCTCTTTTGGCAAATAAGTCTTGACCATCATTTAAACTTGAAAATGGGATCCACACGTGTGGAAAACATTCCGTGCGATGATCTTGTTTTGAATTGTCCTTTCATCTTCCGCTGCCGAACTTGCTACCCTATCAGGCAACAGTAATCTGGGGCCCCTAACATTCTCTACGGCTTGACTACATGAGATCCACCAAGGATGCGGCGTGGATGAACATTTTCCAGCAATATGTGAACAAAGCAAGTAGTATTAGTTGCGGCGAAATATAATAGCCTGTCTCTATTTAAAAAGTAAAGCCTCAATTTTGCCAGACGTGTAATGACGAGTTTATTGTAACTGAAGAAATGACTACCGTTAATGACACGAGAGTAGATGAAGGCGCGATTCTTATTGTTCCTATGCCTCCCGACCGGAGACCGTATAGGATTCGTGCTGAGGCTCCGGCACAAATTTCAACCGAGCCCACTGACCACATAGAAGATGCCGGCGCTACATATGGTGCCCCAGGCAAAAAAAAAAAAAAAAAAAAAAAAAAGAGGGAGAAGACGACACGGGGAACATTTATGCGGCTTTAAAAATGGACCATGTCATGCAAATCGAAACGGTCTTAGATGTGGCGATATTCGTATACTTTAAAAGAAATCAGTGGTGGTCTTAAAAAATTTTATAGCCTACTTGATGAAATCAAATTGTTTATGACCCGCGCCAGAAACTCGATGGATGCCCATTAAATGAAACCCGTGGTAAAAAACCAGTCAAACCATAAACGCGTTCCAAGCCCAATTAAATGTTAAATTTTTTTTCTTGCATTTCGAGCATAATTCTAACGTCAAAAATTTAAAAAATTGATTTCAGGAAAAAAATAAACAATTGTTTTGCTACTCAGTCAATATAGATATAATGCTAGCAAATTTTTAAATAGAATCTGACATCCAGAGAATTCAGTCAGTCTCTTTGATGTAATCTCCCTCACTGTCACAAATGTTTGGAAGCATCTGTGAACACTACTAGTGTTCAAGCACACAACCAACATAGGCGGATGACCCAGAATTGAAGCTTAAGTTTTTGCAATATCACATTAATTTATGACTCCTTTAGTTATCATTTTAATTTCAAATAAAATATATAGAAATAAATACGTGTGTTGACTATACATTATGTTTGCTCACCACTAGTTTTAATGTTAGTATAGTTTTGTGTTCAACCAAGGAAGGTTGACCAAATGCTGGCCCAAAGTATCCGCCTTAAAAAAGTGTGATCTGACGATGCGAAAGCTATAATTATGGCATTCATCATAGTGGGGTGGCTGTCACAAATGTTTTAGACGATGTATATTGTATTCACAAAACTAAATTACATAAAATTCTTGTGTTTTAAATGTTCTATTGACATCCCTTATTCTGAACTATCTTTCGACGCACGCAAATTTCCAGATATGATGCCTTTTGAAGTGTCAGAAGAGGTATTCTATCCCATTCCTCCTAACACTTGTCCAGGTCCTGTAACGGGTTTTGGGACGACGTTTGGATAATGCAGATTTTAAAAGTCCGAAAGCACAAAAAATCCATAGGTGATACATCGGGAGATTTAGTAGGGATATCAGTGAAGGGTATGGCCTTGATACCAGTTTTTTTTCTTCCATTTCTTTAGGAAATTTACAGTGGATTTTGATGTGTGACTGCTAGCTTTGTCTTGATGGAGTCTCACAGATTGATGGCACTGTGGGCTGTGGGTAAAGCGATGGTATGTCATTCAGAAAATTGGCGATAAAATATGTTCCTGATAGTATTTGGAGTTAATCTTGACATTTTTTTCCACTCTCTTTATTTTAACTTGCCATTATAAGAAAAACCAGCAACAATCATGAATCCCTTAGAAAAACTTTCTTTCGATTGTTTGAACCATGTACTTAAATTTTTTTCCTCCCCTTTTATGAAATAAATGGCTCTTTTTTTGTTACAATCATTTAAATACACCCATGATTCATCTATTGTGACAATTGTTTCCATTTTCTTGGATAAGTGTTCTCATATAGAATTCTGCAGGCGTGTCCTGAGGTTCATACGGTATGATTTGGAAAAAGGACGATGCACATTGCGTTTTTTTTCGCTTTCTTAAGATTTAAATCACGTTTATCATTTTGTTTACAGTGGACACCGAGCATTTTAATGATTTTGTCCTTTGACTAGGGGGATTTTCTTTTAACATTAAACAACGTACCTTTGCAATAGTCGAAGATGTCCGTTTTTCCTTGTATACTTGTTTGGAATTTTTGTCCCACTTGAGGCTCCAATTTGACGTTTTTTTTCCTTTCTTGTTGACGATATTACCTATCGACGCTTAGATATCACAAAACCATGACTCTCACATCGTTTTTTGGATAACGGAGTATGCATATTCTCTTTGGAAAGAGCCTCAATGTAGCCTTCAAACCACTGCTTTGTTAAAATGCCATTTTGAATAAAAACAAAACTTTCAAGCCGCAGAGGATAATTTTGACTTTTAAAAACATAGTACAATTGCAATTATTTCTTTTGCAGCAAACGATTTTTTATTACCGCTTACCAAAATCGTCTAATAAATGTGCGAGCAGCCTCTGTAGTTTTGCTGTAGGTCATGATTCTCAACCTTTTTAAAGCTGCCGCCCCCTATGGGGCATACATTTTTCAACGCCCCCCCCTTTGGGAAAATCCAGTAATTAGAGTATGGGGAAGGGGAGGGGGTTACAGAATTACAAAAGGCAAAAATTTTGAGAGATTTTTCTCAATAGATTTACACACCCAGTTTGGTTTGAAGTTAACTCGATAATTTTCCCTAGAAGGCAATGCATTCCTTTTATTAAAATTAAAGTGAGTAATGCAAAAAAAGTTTAGATGCTCTTTTATGTTTAAAAATTATTTATTCTTAATTAGATAATTAAGAAAGAACAGCAAAAAAATTGCACTAAAAGAGTAATAGCAATAAAGGAATCAAGTAAGTCATTGGGATGGTTGTGCTTGATGGTTCAAAGCCAGTTTCTGAACGTTCGCTTCGATATTTTAGAGAGATGAAGGCGCAAGTCCCCTCTTTCCACGATTTAGAGTCGACCTCTCTTTTTGTAATTAGATCAGTCACGGCACTGAATCCTCGCTCGACAAGGTAGGAGGAAGGGAAGGCAAGTAAGAAATTTTTTGATGATATTTTACAGTCCTGGGTAGAGGCTACTGATGTTACTTTGAAGCCAAATGTCTGTAAGACGATCACCATCCTGGAAGTAGGCTTTCAAAGTTTCATTAGTTGAAAGTTCGACCAATTCCTCTTGAATCAGAATTTCTGCTGTCGCATATTCATAAAAGGGTTCATGACCATTGAGAGACTTCCAGGTACAAATATCCTCAAAACGCTCAGAAAGTCCTTGTGCAAAGACTCAAGTTGTTGACAGTAAACTTGTGTTTCATCGAATTGGGATTTCACTGCTCTTATGCAGATCCGACAAGATTGGAAACAGGCTGAACTCGTTGTGACTAAATTCTGCTTCCACAAAGTGAGTTTTTTTAGGAAGGCAGGAACAGATTTTGTTGTGATAAAATGAGCTCTTCGCCTTGAAGCTGCAAATTAATTCCATTGAATTTTGTGAATAATCGGTCATGTAAGCAACATCAATCTTAAATTGTACCAATCTATCTCACAGAGCTACCCCTTCTCTTCGAGGAACTCAGTACAGAGTCGAAAAGATTCTAGATCCTATTGAGGCAGGTGCCTTTTGAGAGCCAGCGACCTCGTTGTGTAGAAGCAAGCGATTGAATTCTTCATCGTTGTCCTTACACAGCTGCCCGAATAATCAATCGTTGAGTGCATTACTGCGAATTTTGTTCACAGCAGAGATGACATATTGCAATCGGTCGCTGAGGTTTTTTGCAACTAAATGCTGTCTATGATCACAAAGTGAACAGCTAAAATACCTGGTACATCTTTCTACAAAAGGGCAATGAACCCACGATGACGACCCACCATTGCAGGAGCTCCATCGGTGACAACAGACATAATGTTCGCAAGAGGAATATTTTTCTCTTTAAAAATAATCTTTGACAGTATTAAAAATAGATTCACCTTTAGTATCTGAAATCAAGCTTCTTGCAAAAATCATCTCTTGAATATTTTTCTTTCTTCACAAACCGGACATACGCTAACAGTCAAGTGTCATTAGTACTTGGCAAGGTTAATTCATCAACCTGAAGAAAAAAATTCGGTGGATATCAAAAGTTTTCATAAGGAAGTTTCAACATCTTCAGCCATCTCATCAATTCGTCGTCGCACTGTATCATTGCTTAATGGGACATTTTTTATAACACTGAATGCGGATGGATGGTGCAAAACTTATTCTAATACTTCCTTGACAGCCGGCAGTATCAACACAAGAAACACGGGTCAAATTAAACATTCATAGTGAAATGAAACTTTCATAGAACGCTCAACGCATGCGCTGGTACAAATGGTGTAAACCGGATAATCGATTTAATAAATTTTTGGGGGAGTTTTAAAATTAGTTCGAAGGCCAAAATATGCTCATCGCCCCCTTACCGCCCAAAACATACCCATCGCCTCCCTACAACCCAAAACCAGTTCACCGCCCCTCAGCATCCTCCCACTGCCCCCAGGGGGGGCGGTACCGCCCCCGTTGAGAACCAATGCTGTAGGTCCTTTATTTTCCAGCTCTCCTAATTTCTGAGTAATATCTGCACAATACTTTGGTACAGCTGTATCTGATTCAAAAAGAGAACAGTCTACGTCACTGGTGGCATCTCGCTCTTCATCTGAATCTCAATCTTCGAAAGAACGATCTTTGCAATTGCCAAGTGGCACATCATGTGAGCCCTGTCAGCTCTCGAATATGCATGGCCCGGCATCAGTTTCTCAATTGATGCCCGAGCATAGGCAATGCTCAATAAGGTCCTGCAACCCACTGCCATCCATGATGTATCCTACTGCTCATTCATTATCATTTTTAATGTAATTTTTTGCTATTTTTGAGTAATTTTCAGCATCACTCAAACTCACGAACTGTTTTATGTCTATTTTCGCATGCTAGGGTGGTAAATAACCTTTCAAATCCTACCTTGAGTTTTGGATTAATTCAAATACAATGGCGTCCATTCTACCAAAACTGAAGCAGCAAGAAATGGGGTAAAGGTTTGCAGGAGTCATGGGGTAAAGGTTTGCAGTGCAAACCTTTGCCCTTCATACTAGTAACATTTGAGGCGTTGAAAGGCAAAGTGGTGTAAGTCACATTTTCAACTTTTTTCGTTTGGGTCAAATATGTATCTCCATGTTCAATTTATGCTGTAATTGTAAATAGTTATTATTTGCAATATTGTAAAATTGTTATGAATTATAATTTGTTCAATTTATGGTGGAATTTTTTGTAGTTTTGGCGGTTAAACTCTTTTGACTTACACCACTTGCCTTAATGACTTACACCACTTTGCCTTTCACAGCCTCATTTGTTTCATGTCCTCTTTCATTAGGAATCCTTATTCACAACGTCTTTTAGTTCTTGGTTTCAGTTTACGGCAAACATTCATCTTGAAACATGGCGTCTAGCGTGCGGGAATTATATGAGAGATTTTGTCGTCGGGAAAAATGCGCAAATTATACGGGAATTTAGCATTTTGACCTACAAATGCGAGAATTTATTCAACCTTTTCCTTATAATATTTTCAAATAAACAAAAATTACTACAAAATAAACGAGAATAAAATGCTCTAATACTCGTATGTGCGGCAGAGGGGAAACGTTCCGAAATCCTTTTTCTTTTTTTAATTTATTTTTATTTTTATTATAGCCAATATATATTGGAGAAAGCTGTTCTACTATTATTGTAAAGTCAAGTTTGTTTCCATTGTTCCAGTCATCCAACTTTCATTTACAACCCTTTTTACTGGAATTAAAAAATTCAATAGATATAGTTGACTAAGTTTTCAATGCTTAAAGGAAACTTCAAATTTCACTTGGCAATTATTAATAGGCATTCACATTTTTGTAATTTGAAAATAAATTAAGGTTTTTGATAAAACTGTTTGTTTTTAATTATAATTTTTTTTTTATAAAATGCTTGAAAATCCATAAATTAAAAATAAAATAAATTAGTACAACACAAAAAAATAAAACAGTTCTGAACAAAGACTTATTTTACAAGATAAAATAATTAAATGTTGTTACAAGACATTATAGGCTTGGAAGGTCTGGTCAGGGAAATTAGCTCTCCCTCATTAAATAACGAGTTTCGGATAATTGCTACCTAGATAGCAAAGGAAAAAGAGAGGGGGGGGGGGAGGGGGGATTTTACAAGCAAGTACTGCTAGACACCCTGTTTCTTTACCTACGCTAAAATATTTTTTTTCTTTTTCGGAGTTTGAATAATAATAAGGATAAGTGATATCTAATAATATTTTATTCACGGAATCAAAATCAATCAGTAAATAGGATTAATGCATCTAGTCAAGTGTACTAAGTCAATTTATTGCCTACATTAATTTGCTTAATTTTTACGGTTTTAAAAGACTGAGTAAAGCCTAAGATATGATATAACGATAGTGTTAATAGTTGATATTTGAATTGGAAGTTCTTTAGTTTACGAAAAAATTATTGAGATTAACCCCGTTCAATTTGTGATTTTCTATATGTATAACACCCTTACAAAGATTACAAAATGTGAAATAAAATTATTAGACAACTCTATTTGTGATATTCTATGACCTTATGTGACTTTCTATACCCTTCGAAAGATTACAAAATGTGAAATAAAATTATTTAGACAACTCTATTCAGGGTTGGCAAGTTTCTTCCAAAGTGGAAAAAACCATAGAAAAATCCAGCTGGAAGAAATAGGTTTCTTCCACTAGTGGAAAAAATGGAAGAAACTGTTTTATTTAAGAATTTACTATATAAGTTGCAACTTTGAAGGTACAATAAATGCATTTTTCTTATAGATAACCTTAAGTAAATTCAATTAGACCCATAAAAATTTAATTAATTATATATGCTAAATTAATAATTACATCAGTTTTTAGCCAAGATCAAATCAGACACCTGAACAAAACAAATTTTATCCAAAATACACAAAATCCATTAAAAGTTATCCATTTCAATTTAACCAGCATAATTTTTTATTATTTAAACTAATATACAATAATTATTGTATTAAAAAATGTCATCAACTTCCTCATTTTCCATACTACAGTGCAACATGGTATAGCAAAACAAAAGTTTTTAGCAATAGGATGCTGCAATTGGTTTCTCAACTTAGAATGGATGAATGCAAAAGAAGAAAAAATTCTTTCAAGTCCTGCAGACTTAAGGAGAGTTTAAAGCATTTCGACATACCCATAGAGCTCATTGGGTATGTCACTGCAGTTGCAAATATTTTAAAATTTATTTGGTGTGTCCACCTCATTTCCTTTATATTGGTAATGCAAACAAACTCAAAGAAAAATGGCTTGTTCTTACTCTCCTTACATGTCCAGCACACATTATGGCACACAGGTGTGCCATAGTCAGAGACACAATCAATGGGTGCCTATGACTGACTACATTCTTTCTAGCCTTATAGGGCCAGACTTGAACAATAGGAGAGAATAAAACATTGCAGGTGTGTAAGGTAAGGTGCAAATAAATGGGGAAGAGGGAAATAAACTTGTCAGTATCAGCTCATACAAAGGATTGCCATTTTAAAAAATAATATCTTTAATATTAATTAAGTTATGCACTTTAGATTTGATATATTATGTTTTGAGTTTAATTCCTTATATAGTTAATATATTTTAATTTTGATTTTGAGCATCTGTTTTGTTTTTCCATTTCTTCCACTGTTCTGGAAGAAACCCAACCCTGACTCTATTTGTGATTTTCTATGCCTATCCAGTTAGAAACCAATGAGTGAGGTAAAGGTTTGCAGTGCAAACCTTTGCTCCACCAATTGGGGCAAAGGTTCGCAAACAGGTGTTTTGGTAAAATTAAAAATTTGGTGCCTAAACATTTCGGGAAAAAATTCATTATTTTATAGAAGGTCGAGGAGATACCCAACTACAATACAAGTGACTTTTTCGGGCGCTAAGATCTAATGGAGGCCCGTAAAAAACCAAAACTCAAAACTGCAAACCTTTGCCCCCACATACGGTATTTTAAAACAGAAGAGCAAATCACTCTGACTTCGAGGTAACATAAATGTATGTCACAAACAGTGTACGACGATAGTGGGATGGAATTTTTTTTTCATTTTGTCTTATTTTTAGAAGTTAGAAAAGCTTTGTTATTTTTCTCTTAATTGTTGTACCAACATCTGATGAGACACACACATAGATCAATTAACACTAATTATCTTTGTAAGAAAGGAGATGTAAAAGACATAGTGTCTTTCACATATTGTGTCCTCCGTTATTAAAAACATAGAACACCAGAAAATGTGAAAATGCATATTGTTCATAACCAGTATTAAACTGTACAAATAAAGCTCACACACATTGGTTCTGCAAATACATTCAAACTCAGTTGCCCAAATGCAATGTGATAGTAAAATTCTCTCTTTATCAAGCAGGAATTTATGGAACTTTATTCTTTCTGTGAAGGTTACTTTGTGATCACTCTTGGTTTAAGAATAAAAGTAAACTAAATTTAAGCACTCTAAATATATAAATTCTGAATAAATACAAAAATATTAAAATCAACAGAGGAGGGTTTAACATTCAAAATGAAGCTATTAAGTTACATTTGGTGTAAACAGTGATGTGAGCAAGAAGGGACTTGCAAAACCTTATTACATCAGTGTAAGCAATATGCTTTGAATATTTAATGTAAGGTTCATTAGAATAGTCTCTTTTGCTTAAATATGCAAACTTAATAAACAACTCTTGATTTCTATTTAGTAATTTATATTGGAAAGCTATTTATAACCAGTTTACCTCAAATGGCAATAACTGATATTATGTGACATAATATACAGGATTCTTTAAAAAAAAAAAACTAATGGCTATTCTGAAAAATAAATTGAAATTTAATAAGAAAATTAAAGAAAATCAAGTATATTACCTTATATACATAAAACTAGATAAAAAGCTATATGATACAAAATTAAAAATTGGATCCTCATTTGATTTAAATACTTTAAAAATGTAAAACATTGCATAAGAAAAAATCCTTATATCCAAAGTAAAAACATTAATAGTATTTTACAATGCCTTTTACAGATATTACATTTAACATTTTATCATAACTTTCAATCCTTGTATACAATTGTAGCTAGCAAGTTTTTTTCTTGAAACAGAACATTACATATAAATTCTGCTCCAGAGAAATTACCAGCTGGCTTTAAATGATGGATTTCCTGTAAGGAAGGAAAATTTTAAAATATTGAACTGCTGTAACATAAAAGCACATGATTATCCTAAATTAACAAAAACAAAATTTAGGAAATAAAATTAATATTATTGATAACATTTATCATAATTTTATGATCATTGAAATTATGAAATACTTGTACTTAATAACTGTAATGTCTAGCACTTTCAGTTAACGTTTTAAGAATCAATTATACCATATATAACAGGGATGTGACTGAATACATTGGACATTAATATATCATAGAAACAAATTTTTACTAAACTTACAGTGCTTTATATTTCCACAGCTGTTCAGATAACTTTTTTCAGATATGTTTCAGGAAAACGTCGTAAAAGCATAAGCTGAATGCGAAATTTGGACCCATTTTTAGTGATTTTTTAAAGCTAAATGGGTCGATAATTCTGAAATGAAAAAGGAAAATGACTAACTAGTGACAAATTCACCACAGATTGGTAAATTTTGCTCTAAACTTACCGAATGCATTTAATCCCAAAGCATAATGTTTTCAGACAATTCATTTACACATGAAAGCAAATTTGAATAACTGTAAAATGCCCTTAGTAAGCTATACAGATGATCCCTTATTAATACCGATTTCAGTTTAAGCATTTATATGAACAAAGGTAGCATTCAAACTTTAGATTTAGCTCTACCATTTCTTACGAAAATTATACAATTATACTAAGAAAAAATAAAATGGTTAACAAACTATTGAATTACGATAAATTTCAAGTTCAACTCAGTCGCTATTCGACTGGTATTAAATATGACATAATCATATCTTTAAATATAATGACATAGGACGTAAAATTTTTACTAACCTTGCAATACTCACAATAGGATGCGGATATAAAGTATTTTCAAAGTTATTCCATCCTGAGCATTTTTCCGAATCACGCATGGAAGTTGCACCAATCGAACTTTCTTATGCCTGTATTTCCATGGCAAAATGTTACAACAGGTCTGAAATGAAAATATAAAATTATCAATGAGCAGTAGAATAACAGACAATCGGTTTATTTGGCTCAAACGAACAGTCTCGCATTTTTCAAGCAAATTTAGTCCTGCTACGCCTAATCCCCACATGGATAATACACACAAAAAAAAACTATTACTTATTAAAAAATCACATCACATCACATACCTGAAGGTCGAGAACATGAATAGTTTTTGCACCTTAATCTACTTTATTTCGTGTTGTGAGTAAATCTGCATATTTTTTTTTTCTTTAGTAAACCCGACGAAATGACAAGCAATATACGTCGTACTATCTGACGCTAGTGCCGTAAAATGGCGGTAGTTACTAAATGGTGGCGCTGCGATCAGTGATTGGCAAAAGCGCATGCGCAGCCAGCCGGTTACCTAGTCTCCAAAACTACGGAACCGGCCACTGGCCGGTTGCTTAGACACTGCCGCAATTGGTTACCCCGAGCAACTCCTTTTTCAAAAAAGTCCTGGGTATGGTCATGATTAAATTGCGGCCCGCCACTAGACAGGTGTTTTCGTTGCGGCCCTTGGACACTTGTAAGTTGGAAACCCCTGATATATATATATATATATATATATATATACTAGCCGGGCTTCACATGTCTAGCCGGTTGGTTTAGGGACCCGCTCCCTTCAGCAATCATTGTCAGAGAATAGAAACACTTAAAAACAACGAATAAAGGTATTTCAATTTTGTGGTTATGCATCCCATGTCCTGAAAACAGTCGCAGCAGAACAAAAATTCTTCCCCCCCCCCCAAGAAGTTCCCTTCCCTCTACTCCTTCGCGTGATGGCAAAAAATTCTGCCTTCGAGAAGTTACCTTCCCCTCCCTGCGTATGGGTGAAGAAATGGTTCTTTGGTGTTCAGAACTGGTCAAAAATAAAAAAAGCGACCTCAGGAAAAGAAACAGGATTATATATCCCTTATTTAAAACAAAAATGGTTGAAATACCTTTATTCGTTGTTTATTAGTGTTTCCATTCTCTGGCGTTGATTGCTGAAGGGAGCGGGTCCCTTAACCAACCGGCTAGATAGGTGAAGCCCGGCTAGTAAAATATAATATAAGCTGATGTGCTACTCCTGCTCAAAAGGGTAATGGATTATATATTCTGTTGAAATTACATTTTAAAATTATACATATTAAGGTCTCATGAAAGTATGTTATACTTTTGGTAGAAAAAGAAAAAGAAAAAAAAAAAGTATTTTTTCACAATTCTTATTCTGGATTTCTTAAGGAGATTATTTACTCGACGATAAGAACATGGGAGTACCCAGAAATTTCTTTCAAAATTCAAGCTATCGCCTCTATCTCAAGAAATAAACATTTTTTGACATAGCTGTATTCCAAGACATCATATTAAATTGCTAGACATCCTACACATTACATAGTTCGTGTAAAAAAAAATGTTTGGCACATTTCATACATGCTAAAACATCTGGTACATTCTTTCATAGCTACATGATTCTGATAGCTTCATAAACAAAGTAATATGTGTATAAATAAAGCAATTCGTAATACAGTAAAGTAGAATATACGCATCCAGTATTCACATTCATATCGTCCATTTGCGGGCCCGCTTTCACACATTCTTTCATATATATACAATACAAGCAGCGTATAGTATACCCTACGGTGAGCATGTTTTAAAAACAAATTACTTATGCATTTTACAGTTACACAAATTCATAGCAGTATAAACACAGATGCAAAACTGAAAAAATATATGCCATTTCAATTAAATTGCTGTAAAAACATAATGCCACAGAATAATTTTTGCTTGGTGTAAACATGTACAGTACAACAAAGTATAAACACGATACTAGGCATACAAAGTTTCAAGACAAAAGAAAATTCATTCACAATATACAAGGCAAAAACACACACCACTCGTAAGTGGTAAAAGTTTGACCCAAGGTGGCCTTCAAAATACATACGATCGAACCCCTCCCGAATTAAATGGGAGAAAGAAGGTTCTCATAGAACAAAACCGAAGCAATGGTTTTAGTTCCGTAAACGAAAGAAAATGGAAAATTAATATAACTCATAACAAAAACCTTAGCCTTAGCTTCATAGTTTAATGTGGTTTGGTTTAGTTAGAGTGTAATGATTTAGTTAATTTTCTGGCTTAGTTTATCTGTTTTTAAAAGTTTAAAGTTTTAAAGTTTTGGATTAAATAGGGTTTGCTTAAACATTGTAAGGTCATTTTTAGTTTGTGGCTTGGTAAAGGGGTCGGCGAGATTTCTTTTACTAGGAACAAATTTGATTTCGAAAACGTCTTCCTGTAGAAGATCGCGCACAAATAGCAACTTCACATGGATATGCTTAGTGCGACTGTTTTCGATTGGTGACTTCAGAAAATCTATCGCCGATATATTATCTGTTAAAATTAATGGTTTACCTTGACTTGGCTTAATAATATGTAACTTGACACATTCTTGCATAATTCGGTGGAGCCACAGGATCTCTTTACATGTCTCTGTTATGGCCATGAATTCGGCCTCCATCGTCGACAGCGCAATTGCTTTCTGCTTACCAGTTCGCCAGTAAACAGGGGATTTACCTAGCAGAATGAGTTGACCAGACAGAGAGGTGCGGTCATCTCGATTCGCGGCATAATCACTGTCGCTGAACGCTAAAAGCCTATCCGAATTGCAGGAAAGGTTAAGTTTCAAATTTTTGGTTCCGATGACATAACCTAATAGCTTAAGTAGTCCATGCCAATGTTGAAAACCTGGATTAGCTTGAAACTGACTAAAAATGTTGACAGCGTAGGCTATATCGGGTCTTGTCCGACTTGCTATAAACGCTAGACAACCGAGAACGTTCCTGTAAGGAAGCTTAGACATCTCTGTCAGTTCAGGCTCAGTGGTTGGACATTGTTGTTTCGAATATATAGTTCCTTTTGTTATAGGAAGGGAAACGATAGGAAAGCTAAAGGTTTCAAATCGCTTGGCTACCTGATCGATATACAGGGCCTGGTGGATGAAGACTTCATTAGCTTGCGTCTCAAATTCCACCCCCAATAATTTTGTAGTTTTCCCCAAAATTTTGAGGTCGAAACATCTCCGCAGGGTTTTCACCGCTGCTGAAATATGTTCTGGCTTTCTTCCAAAAAGTACTATGTCATCGACATATAACAGTAGGATTAAATTTCCGGAAAAACTGTAGACACAATTCGCCCAGTCTAGCTTCTTAAACCCGTTCTTTATCAGAATACTATCTATCTCATAAAACCAGACCCTGCCACTCTGGTGTAACCCATACAAGGCTTTCTTCAGTAGGCAAAGATGGTCTTCTTTTCCTTTTTCGGAAAAACCCGGTGGTTGCTTGATTGTGATCGTCTCAGTCAGCGGGGCATATAAGTATGCACACTTTACATCTAACTGTAAATGAGACCACCCTAGTTTAGCAACTAGTAATGAAAAGAAAAAACGGATCAGAGTGAAGTTTACAACGGGAGAAAAGGTTTCATCGTATGACTCGCCTTTTACTTGTTTATAGCCTTGCGCTACAAGTCTTGCCTTGTACCTCACTACCTTCCCATGCTCATCAGTCTTAGTGGTAAAAACCCATCTACACCCGAGAGGCTTATATTTGGGGTTAGGGGGTACCAGGCACCAGGCGCTTCTCTCACGTAATACTTTTAACTCGTCTTCCATAGCTCTCTTCCATAAATGGATT
Organism: Dolomedes plantarius; assembly: GCA_907164885.2. Classification (NCBI taxonomy): domain Eukaryota; kingdom Metazoa; phylum Arthropoda; class Arachnida; order Araneae; family Dolomedidae; genus Dolomedes; species Dolomedes plantarius. Next base: position 99,138,267 of record OU015493.1, read on the forward strand.
TCCTTACTTTTCAGGGCTTGCTTAAAGGTTCTAGGTATATCGACCGGGTCTAGTCACGCCGACTCATCATCAGAGGTGTCATTTGCGGAGAAGTAATTCGCCTCCTCGATGTTTGACTCTTCCGATTCTTCGTCAGACTCGTTAGACTCGTCATTGCTTTCAGATTCTGAACTTGGCTGCTGTTGGGAATGGACGATCCCAGTCCTTTTAATTTTTCCGCTGAAATTAAATACTCCCTCCTCATACTCGATATTGTTCTTTTTGCAATACCTCTTGACCTCGACAAGGCTTTTCAACAATCGGCTTTGGCCTCCCTTAGGTTTCATCTCTCGGTAGTAGATGTCAGTCCGGGAACCATCGGGTCTAGGTATGGCTTCTCTCCACCATTTCGCAATCCTCAGTCTGCGCTGTGTGTATAAGTTTGGGTCTGTCTCGTCGTCGGAATCAGACTGGACATTACTAGGACCAGGTTGTACTTGCTCACGCTGGTATGAGGTTCGGGATGGCGGGGTGAAGGTATGAGGAACCTCCAGTTCTTCTGGTGCAGGTATGAGGTAAGTGTTAAACTGGGTATGGTCGCCCATCACTGCTCCACTGCGAGATTGCTTAGCTTCGTGTTGATAGGAGTTTAATTCGTGTTCAGCAAAGCTTACATTCCGGCTTTCGACCACCTGGCCAGTTTCCGGAAATAGTACACGGTATCCTTTGATACGGCAGGCATAGCCCACCAGGACGCCTTTCCTCGCTCTGCTGTCGAACTTGCTGCGATGTTGTTTCGGCACCCCGACAAAGCATACAGCACCGAATGGCTTAAGATGGGTCATCGATGGCTTGTTCCCCCCATACTTCTCAAAAGGTGTCAATTTTTGGTTTCGACGGCATACCCGGTTCCAGCAATATGCTGCGTACCTCACTGCCTCAGGCCAATATTCCGCGGGAACCTTGCTAGAGTTGATAACAGTACGGAGTGTATTACCAATTGTTTGGTTTACCCGTTCAGCTACCCCATTCATTTCCGGCGAATAAACGTCTGTAAATTCGTGTTTCACCCCATTTTTCCTGCAATATTCATGGAACTGAGTGTTGTCGAATTCTTTCCCATTATCGGTGCGAATGGATTTAAGTTTTGTAGATAAAAACCTCTCAGCCCGCGTAATGTGATTTAAAAATACCGGGAAGGCTTCCGACTTTTCCTGGAGTGGATATATGGCGATCTTCCTAGAGAAGTCGTCGGATATACTTAAATAGTATCTCTCTCCGTCGTAACCTTCTACCGACGCAGGGCCCCATAGATCGAGATGTAAAAGATCGAGAGGTTTCTTAGATCTAGTCGCCCCAATGGGTTTGAAGCTAATACGCTTCGCCTTATTCAATCGACAGTCCTCGCAAAATATTCTCTCAGGCTTTAAAATGGGAGCTCCACGTACACTGTTGTTTTTAAAAGAGTTTAAAATTAATTCCGGGTTCATATGCCCCAGCCGTTGGTGCCATATCCCTAATTGGTTTGGCGCATCAGCCGACTTGGTCTGCTTGCCTCGGGAATTGATTTTTCTCTCTTTAGCCGGTTTACTTACTTCCCGTCTGGTGGCCTGTATTTCAGTGACCTGGGTTTTTCGCTGTCGCTTATTCTTTTTCCTTAAAAGCTTACGTTTGTTTTGTTCAAAGGTTTTCTTCCTTTCTATTTGCTTTGAGGTAAGTTTATGCTTTAAGTAATATACCCCTGTTGGGTCCCTATGAGCGGTGAAATAAAGTTCGTCATTTTCGTCATACACCGAAAGTTCGTCATTTCCACCTTCAAAGGAAAACCCCTGATCATCAAGTAGGGCGAGAGAAATTATGTTGCGCCGAAGAGATGGAACATACAACGCTCGGTTAAATTTAACTTTTCGTCCATCTTCCGCACAGCGTATTTCTACTTCCCCCCTTTGCTTAATTGGAATTGGGTTACCTTTGGTGGCGACTACCAAATTTCTATCATGAGCTGGCTCTAGAGTATCAAAAAGGTATCGGTCCTTACAAAAATGATGGGTCGCAGCAGAATCAACCACCCAATCATTACGATATTCTTCTGCTGCTAACGCCGATTCGACCGTGAAATTCGTTTCCTCGTTCTTATGAGGACCGCGCTTTAGCGACGAACTTCGTTTTTCCGTTGAGCTCTTGTTCTGCCGGCTTGCGAAACTCACGCGCTTCTGTGGTGAAGGTGACCTTGACGCGGAGGAAGGAGATTTCACTCGCGGGGAAAACTTCTTTCTGCGTCGCCTCGAAACGATATTTTGAGCTTCGTGCGAAGAATTTCGATCTAGTTTTTGCACACTTAATCTTGTTTCTTCTATAACGAGTTCGGTCAAGATGGTTTCGAACTTAAACCGCTTGTCATCCCAACGTAAAATATTTTGTATAAGTTGGTCAAATTTTCGGGGTAAAAACCTAATTAATTGAAAGCATAAATACGTCTGATTTGGTTCTTGTCCTATCCCTTTTAAACTTTCATTAACTTTTCGAATTCTAGCTGCAAACATATTTATAGGCTCGTTTGGATTAATGCGACAGTTTACTAGTTCACTAAACAGCTGCATATGCCTGCTACGGCTATCAGGCTCAAAATGTGTTATTAGCGTTTTCCAGGATTGCTGGGGTGTGGTGCAATGTTCCACTATTGTTTTAAAGCTAGGTGATAAGTTTAAAAAAATGATGGACAAAGCTTGACGTGACCTACGTTCATAGTCCTTAATTTCCGTCGCGTTAGTTTCAGTGGGGACTGGCTTTCTTTCTTTATCTAGAGTTATATCCCACGCATCGATGGAAATTAAAACAAACTTAACATCAGCTACCCAAGTATGATAGTTTAACTGGTTTAGCTTTTCAACTACATGGGGCTGTGGTGCGGCCATTGTAAATACACTTAAATACGTTACAATAATTCTGAGTAAATATGAGTATAAACACGTTACTTATTAACTTAAAATAGGCATGTATACTCAAAAATCATAGGACTGTGTACTATCATATAAAACAATTCAAATGCATAGAGGCCCCCCCCATCTTATATAATTATATAAATATTGGGTCTCATGCAATAATAGTACATTATAACCAAGTCCCCTCACACACACAATTGTTTCCAGAAAAAAAAACTTCTTAGCTTAAAAAGAAAAATACTGGCACTCTGCACTCGTAACTGCAAAGTTAGGGACCAGAGCTGCTAGAATCTGCTGATTATAATTATAATGGCATAACCTAAGCCCATAACCATTATGTTAGGATGTTGGCCGATAAGGCCAAAAACTAACTATGCATCACGACAAAACATAAGATGCCGATGGCTTTGCACAATCGCTTAAGATTGCAGAGTCGATCTAAATAGCAGTTGGAAGCCCGCCAGTAAATTAAAAAGGAAACAGATAAAGCTTTTACCTAGAAGCATTCACTTGTGTGTGAGTTGGAACTTAGTAAAAACGACAATAGTTAAGTATAAACACTGCACATTTATTTAACGAAAAAAACACGGAAATGTATTTACAAAAACATTAACAAAAGTTTATGCATTTTTTATATACTTTAACTTAAGTATTATAGCTTGTTTTCCAAAATTATACACTCATAAATATCTATAGCTTGAGCTAGAGGCGAGAAAAGTTTAAAAGCACTTTACCGGTTTCATCCGGAAAAAGGAAAAAAAAAACGATACCGGTGTTAAACTGGTTCTTCTCGGAACTGGGCTTGCTGAACAAATGGCGGCTTTTAGACCGGAGCTTCGGGCATACTAGGGTTGACTGTCGGTTGGGTGACCAGCATCAGTTGCTCCCGCCAGCGGTGATGGAACGATGTACAGCTTGGCTAAACTCCGCTACCGGTGACGTGTGGCCTTTCCAATTGCCTTATGCTCGATAACTTTTATTCCGCCATAGTTGGATAACTCCCTGTTGCTTGGCTCAGGTATTGCTATTAAACAGGGATACGCACCAGCATGCACGGCTCTATGTATCGTATATATATCGCACCTATAGCACTAACATCATGCAACTGCCGCTACCTCCGCTACCTCACAACTTCAGCATACCTGGTGTTACTGGCTTATATATATACAGGCGTCACCTCTGCGCCCTCTGGTGTCGGCAGTGAGCTGCCGGAATATGCAAATTATGCATCACCGGCACGGTTACGACCATCACTACTGTGTAAAAGGTAGTGACGTCATTCCACCTGCTCTTGTTAGCTCTGACGTCACTTGCTAGCTCTGACGTCAGACGTTGTTATAACGCAATTAACAAGGCGCTATCGTTCGACGGCTTGCTAAGTAAATAGGAGAGGACTGTGGGGAAAAAGAACACTGTTTTAAGAAAAAAAAAAGTATTTTTTCACAATTGTAGAAACTTTCTATACAGAATCTTTTAATTTTTAAATATGTATAATATTATTCAACTTTTACTCTAAAATTATAATTATGATTACATTTCCATATCAGTTTTGTGGCATAAATGTGTTATAAATTATAGTATTAATTAATAACAAAAAAAAATAAATCCATGAGATATATATTCATTACCTTCTCAAGATAAGGATTCTTTCTGACATCCCATATTTCAATAGATGCATCAGCTCTGGAAGTAAAAATTTATTTTATTAAACAGAAAAGAATTCTGATATAAGTAACGTAAGATATGGATTACCGATTTACTAACTGATTAGAAAATTCTGGTGCATTTGCAAATTAAGCTATTAGAGGGGAAAATTCACATAGATTCCTTAACTGAATAATATGCAAACTGATGTGAAAATCTATAATTTTAAAGGATTTTTGCAGTTAACAACATATAAACTCAAACAGACATAGAATTTCAGTTTTTTTAACAATTCTATAAAATATAATATCTTTCTAATATATCCATATAGTATAGATAATGATTGATTCATTGAGATCACTAAGGTAATTTTTTTGCTACATAAGAGCGATTAGACCAGGACCTACTACTTTTCCAAATGGCCACAAACATTGATGGTAACCGTGGGATTTGAACCCACAGACTCTGGTACCAAATGCCAGTACCCTAGCCATTTGACCATCATCCAGCTCATAGTATATATATATATATATATATATATATATATATATATATATATATATATATATATATATATATATATACACAGTCGAACCTCCATATATCGAACTTCCCTATATCGAAATTTTCTATATATCGAACTCTTAGCAAATCTCCATGTTCATTACATAGAAAAATTGTTTCTATATATCGAAATTTTTTTCAAGACAAATATGGAGATTTTATTCCACTTTTGAAAATAATCTCCCAATTTTTGGCATTTGAAACAATGCGTCGTGGACTTCAATTCGCGGAAAATATCCCTGATGAAGTTTTTAGTGGACTGAATAAAGACGAATATTTCTTTGAACTTTCCACAAAACTAACTGTTCAGCAAGATATTCGTAGTTTTTTCTTTAACGAATGTAACTGTGATCATTGTAACCACTTTCTGAATTATTGTTTTTTTTTTTTTAAAGATATGTAGTAGTCAATAAATCTTCATTTTTGAGTTATTAACTTTCATTTAATGTGATTCGCATATAAACTAGAAATAGAGTTTCGTATACGAAAATTAGCTTTAATTTTTTTTTTAGGAGGATTATGATAAGACTAAGCTCAATTCTATATATCGAAATTTTTTCGCGAAATTTGCTACTTCGATATATGGAGGTTTAACTGTATATATATATATACATACACACACACAGTCTTTGACCAGCTTATATGTAGCTCTGAAATATATAAGTAGTGTTAACCTTTTAACTGCTGTCTTACCTATAATTTTTATGGAAAACATCCATATTTTTTTAAGATTTTTTGTTTTAATCTTCAGTGTATCAACTGACACAATGATCTTAAAATTAAAAGTTTTTTGAACTATTCTTTATAATAAAATAAATTTCTAATACATTCATGTATCGATACATAAATATATATATAGGGTGAAGTGGGGTAAGTGAGAACGCAGGCTTAAAACCCTAAAAAGTATGACTTTTTTTTAAAAATTTCAAGTGTACTTTGTAGGAAAATTCTTGTTTTACTGTTATGTTTAGTTTTTATTTAAAGAAAAAAATTGTAAAACGGAAAATTTTTATACCTACCAAACCCTTGCATTTTAACTAAGGTACCCAAGTTCGAGTACTAGCAAAAAAAATAATAATAATCATAACTTAGTTATCATAAGTAGTATAGAACATGTAAATAAACAGTAAATTTAAGTAGTAAGCTAGTGAAAAAGATTTTGTTTTGTTTTGAATTCCTAATAGAAGTTTTCATTTAGTACAATATTCAGTTAATTAAAGAAAAAAAAGCATTTAAGTAAGAAAGCAGATGTAAATAAATAGTAAATTGAACTAATAGGTCAGAGAAAAAGAAGAATTTTTTGTTTTGAACTTTCAACATACATTTATTACTCTCCAACAAATATACTTATTTTGTTAATATTTGGACATTGCTGACACTGGTAACTTGAACAACAATTACCTCTACAATGAAAGTATGTAAAAAATAATAATAAATAAATAAATAGCCTTTTATTCAGCATGAAATATCTATTTTTTCCCTTGCCCCACTTATTTTGCTATAAGAACTATGATTTATTGGGGTATCATAGTTAATTGGGACCCATGTTCTCACTTGCCCCCAAGTATGGGGGTAAGTGAGAATGCAAAACAAAAAAATTTAATGCAAAAAAAGATGCGAATAGATATTTTTAAAAATAAAACTATAAATGTAAAACATAACAAAAAGTATGTATGCAAATTTTCATATAATAACAACAACTTGTTAAAGACTCATTTAGAATGAAAGTGGAACAATATGATTTTGCGTTCTCAGCTTCCCCACTTCACCCTACAGCAAATAAATATGATACTGAATATAAACATCATGACACTTCTAAATAAACTTTTTACTTCTTTGAATGGTCAAGTAACTCTATACAATTCCTATGAACTTAATTAGGACTGGTGAAAGAATATATAATCACATCAATGGAAGGAATGAATAATTTGTTAAGAATCTATTGTATGTTTACTTTAGCATACATTGTAGTATTTTTACTCAAAATGTTTAAAAACATAGCTCTCGGAACACAAATAAAATACATAGAAATTAGAAATTCCTTGAGGCATGTGTAGTCATGCATTCATAAAAGTAAGATAATAATGTTACCATAATACAGAATTACGATAGAAAAGAGATAAACAGTGATGGGTACAGATGTAGTATACGCAACGAACGCCAAGGGGTGATTTTTCGCCAAATCTGATGGTTGTTTGACGGTTTTTATATTCTGGCAGGGAGGATTTTAAGATCGGATGGTATTCTTTTTAATTTTTTTGCGATAAGCTTTTTTTTACTGTACAACAGCCAGCGGTATGTAGCGAAGCCAGCGGCTGGGGATTTTCTGTAATGTTTTTGGACGGATGCGTAACGGAGCGTAGCGGAGTGAAGCAAGGGTATCTGAGCGAAGCGAAGATCCCGTGTGCACCTACGAGTTTCATAAAGCCAGCAGTAAGTTTGTTTTCCAATTTATTGTTTGAATTTCACAGTTTAAGCCTAACAGCTCTCCGAACGGGATTTTGGCGCCAAATTGGCGATGGCCCGTTGCGTATACTACATCTGTTCCCAGTGATGATCCAAAACTGAATTTTCAACTATATCTGTGAATATAAAAGACAGAAAAAAAACTCAATTTCTTTTTAATTTATTTACTTAAGATAAATAATAAACTTCTTAAAATAGAGATGATGCCTGTCAGTAAATATATTGTTGTAACTACTGCATTATGTAATGACTTCATTATTTGTCCACATTATTCACATGATGTGTATCATGACTTAAATGGTACAAATTTCCAAAGTTCATTAAATTGTACTCTCAAATGCCCAATAAAAACTAAACTACATTAAAAAAAAGAATTTTATGGTTATTGTGAAATAAGGGGGATTCTATCATTTTAATGGGGTTGTTACCTTTTTTGTTGTTTTAACTGATCTCAAATTTAACTATCAACATAAATATTTAAACATTTCGAAGCTGATCAGTGAAACACATAAATAATTCAACTATAAAAAATGTAACATCTTGTGATTTGGGCACTCTTAAAACTCGGTTGATTTAATCTGGTAAATAGGTAACGTGGGTGATTCATTATTATTCAGTAATGGCAAAGAATAAAATATTCATATACTTAATACTGAAAAACTTGCATACCTTGAAACTGCAACTCGTGAAGTACTATTATCATACGCTATACATCTAATAGATTTCGGCTCAGGTTCAAAAAAATTAACACGATGTACTCGTAAGTGTTTCATCATTAAAATGCAACAATTGTTTAAAAATTTATATGCATAACAGATTAGAAAAATTTGCAAACATTAACCATCAGCCCGTGTAGCATAGAAGCACGTGTAGTTAATATCAAAGTTAATGTCAGAATCACAGTGATATCACGATTAAATAATCACAGGTAAAAAATATTATAGCCTGAGTGGATCAAGCTAAACCTTAGCATAACAGGCGGCTAGAATCTGCCCTTTGACAATACGCACTCGGCTCTGATTGGTCGATGGGCTGAACCGCTCACTTTTCTGGCTATGACGTAGTGTTCGTCCCCTTTAAGTATAGTATCTTTCAAATACTTAGTGTGTAACCGTTGCACTGTGCTAACGTGTTGGCTTGTTATTACCGATCTTGTGAGTTCGATCCCAAGTGGTGCCGTTTTTTTATCCAAACTTTCCTTCTTGCTATATTTAGCTTTCCCCCTTAAAACTCTACAATCATCTCAATACGAAAATGTATGACCCCCGAAAAGGACTCTTTTTTTATGGTTATTTGCAGTTCTTATTTAAGTACTGCTTAAGTGTAACTTTTATTTTTCTGCTATGGGCCATTTCTCCTATTTTAATAACTTTTGTACCATGGAATTTTTATTTTTTAACTTCTAAATTTTTCAATTTTTAATTTTATTCTCAATTAATTTCTTACTGAAATTACTTCTTTAATTTTTTAATTCTTAACTTTTTACCTTTTAAATTTTAACTTTTCCTACTTTAAATTTTTTACTAATGAGCACACGTACCTTGATATTAATAACTTGCTTACAGGAGATAGTCTTCAAGACCTACGCACTCCATTTGCAAAGACACTGTGCTCGTACATTTTTAAACTTATATGTATTTCGAATCCATTTAAGAGAGGTTCATAATTAATTATCAAGATCAAAGCAAAGAAAAGACTTTTAATTCTAAGAATGCTAAGAATGATTAATTTTGATATATATTTTTATGTAGGAACTTGCATATCTATGAGTTGATGCATTGAGATGAGCAAATGTATTCCCATACTGTTAAAAAAATCTGATGAATAAAAAATCTTTTGATTTCAATTAATATCTCAGGTGAAACATTTGTTTAACATGTATAATCTGAGAACTCATCAGTCTTCAGATCTCACATTTAAATCCAAGGATTTATTTTGGGTACAAATAACAGTGATCTTTCATTTTAGGGGAATGAAATTTCCCTTTTTGATCGGTGTTTTGTTTTTGAAATGTCACAGCCTTTCTTACACAAGAATTAAACAATCTTGAAATTAATTTAGAACCCTGTGAAGAAAAAAAAACATTCTCATCGTACATGTGTATGTAGATTTTGCAGTTTTGGCCAACTCTGATATCAAGGAAATGGACAGAAAAATTATCTACCAGTTCCTTGGAAGTGTTTTTGTATTAGAAAAACAATGATTTAAAACTTAAGTTGCAAATGGATGGGGTAATTGTACATTGTATTTTACAGCTTTTTAAAACTGATATTTTATTAATTTTTTTTATTCCACATTAGAGGAAAGCATGAAGCTACAAAAGGAGCGTAAGCTTCAATGGGGAATTTTTCGAAAAATTGACCGATTATTGTCGCTCACCGGTAGATGGCGCGACATGTAAGTGAAGTGACGATTTTTCGTTGAGTTATACGGCATGGTGGTGAAAGTTGTTTTACAAATTTTAAAATTTATTCTGTGCACAAATATGCCAAACACGTGTTTTGCTCCGGGTTGTTCTACTGGCTATCGATCAGCCTTAAAAAGAAATAAAGAAACTGGACAAAGAAATCGTAGTATATTTGCTGCTCCTAAGGTAAAAACATTATTATTGTTTTGTGTTAATGTAAGATGTATAATAATGAGAGAAAAGTACAGCTGCTGTGTTTTAAGCGAACGCAAAGTTAAGACATCTTAAGTTCTGCTGGAAATAAGCGTGTTTTATTTTTCAATCATCCCTATATCCCATCAGAAAAAAATCATCAGGTGTTCACAAAGCTCTATTGTATGTAAACAGATGTAAATAATTACAGATACTCTTGCTCTAAAGGAAATCGCTCAATCAATAAAAGATGTACGATACTTACGTATATAATGAAGCATTAGGTTTTGATGGTTTTCAAATTTTTAATTACAAATTTACATTCATTAGCGATTGTAATTCATTTGATATGTTTGTGGAATGTAACAAGTTATCAGAGAGTGAATTTTATACCTAGCATACAATTTTCATTTTATAAATATATATTGATTTAATATATCATATTAGAAGATAGAATGGGCTGAATGGCTCGATAAAATTATTGACAAGGGACTTACAGATGAAGTCATACCTGCCGTGGTCAATAAGATTGATGACCATGATTATTTAATGATATCATCATCAGATTTTGTAATAAATTATGTTGCTGTTTATGTTGTTAGGAGGATCAGCAGATTTTCTAAATGTGACCAATGCATACAAAAATTAATCACTACAAACAATAATACTGATCAAAATAAATTAATTTTATAAAAAAGTAAAGGTTCCTTAATATACCCTTCGGATTTGTTTTTAAAAGTCATTAATATTCTCGAAATGGCAATAATCAAAACTCTAAATTTTAATAAATTAAATGATAAACTAATTTTTCAAGTGATAAAAGAGATTTATACTGGTCCTCCTATGCCAGTAATTGGTTGCACTGAGCAACATAACTTTAATTTAATTCAAAAGGTTATTAACTTTTTTCTGATTACGCGCATGCTTTTTATATGCAAACAAGAGAATAAAAATGCTCACCTCTGTGCTAATGTTAAAAGATTGAGAAAACAATCGAAATTATAATTCTGTATTATTAAAATTAAGCTTTCATTTTATATTACTTTTGAATTGAATTATTCTCTTGTCTGAAGTTATTCCCTTGTCAATATCAATGAATAATGTTATCAATATCTGCGAAACTTGTCATATTTTTTGATCAAATTTATCTATAGTAAATTGTATATCACACATTTAATTTTTATTTTATAATAATGTATTAATAGTGTATGTTGTTAATTTCAGTTCTTTATAATTATGAAATACTTTTCTTCTATTCAATATATTTTGTGGTTATGGCAAATTGAGCTACACGTCTGAACTAAAGCCATCATTTTTTTAAATTGTGCACAGAAATAAAATATTTCCAGTTAACTTTTCTTAATATTGAATTTTATCACTATTAAGTTAGTTGATAAGTAAATAAGTTTTCATTGTATGATAAACAATGTTGTTACTATAAATGCTTATGCAAAATCTGTTGAGTATAATTTTTAAAAAAATTAATATTTTCCTATCTTTTCTACTGTGAGTACAATGAAACCCATACTTTGTGAAAAGGCGAAAATATAGCTGATTTGTCCTTATGAATGTTATTTGGGGTTTTTCTTTTTAATTTGCTGAAAATATTTGTAATCGATAATTTACCAACTTGAAGGCAATGCCTGACAATGCTGGAACCATAATATTGAATTTAATCACTATTAAGTTAGTTGATAAGTAAATAAGTTTTCATTGTATGATAAACAATGATGTTACTATAAATGCTTATGCAAAATCTGCGTACAAAATCTGCTTATGCAGTTAAATGCGTACTTTGTGAAAATTCAAAAATATAGCTGATTTGTCCTTGTCAAAGTTATTTGTTTTTTTCTTTTAATTTTCTGAAAAAATTTGTATTCAGTAATTTACCAACTTGACGATTATACCTCCAGTTTTAAAAAGTGTAATCTGAGATGCTTTGACTGATTTTTTTTTTCCAAAGGAAGATATTTTAAAGTATTGTCTGATTAAATACTGAATTGACTTCCTATTTTATTAGTCCTCATAAGAATTTATTTGTGATTGATAGAAAATGTTGCTTTTCATTTTAAAGGCCTGTTATATATCATGTATTAATCATACTTATCTGTAAATAAAAATATTCTTATATTACTATGTGTGTGTGTGTGTGTGTGTTTGTTTCGGTCAATCAGTATTGTTTCTCACACTTTTTTTTCCATAAGAGATTATGAACAATGATAAAAAAATTTCTTCACAATTCTTTTCTGTAATTTCATTTCCTTAATTATTAAATTATTGCAAAATTCTGAACTCATTTATTCTGAAACCAATACACAATTATTCTGAAAAAGTTTATTTACTCATTTCCTTTAAGAATTTTAATGAATTGTAGCAAAAAATGCACTTGAAATAAAGATTTTGAATGAAAATAAACAATTGTTAAATTGAATAAATAAATTCATATTAATTACGCACTAAAATAAAACAACTTGTTTTCGCTAGGAAAAATACGAAAAATCCATATTAAAGAGTATGGTTGTCCGTGTCTAAGCCGCCCGCTATTATACGCGCACGCTATCTAGTGGCGACGACAAAATGTGAGACACATTTTTAACACTGAGCTGCTCCTCCTTCTGTAGCTTCATGGAAGAAAGGTTAAAATAACTATTGACAGATAAGTTTAAATGTTATGATCATTCATATACTGTTTATTATTGCTTTAAGAATACATTGAGTTTAATTTTTTTTAAATATTCTCTAATGTAAATTATTCAGTGAAATCTAACTTTTTGGACCGAAGAATCTAGCTATTATGCCCCACAAAAATGTTATAAGAATACTTGAACTTACAAATGAACATAATTGTTTAATCACATAGTTTTTTTATTTGTATAATATCTGAAAGTCTTCAAAGACTTGCATTGAAACAGTTGATGAAATAATGGTTATAACTCTCACTTTGTCTGTTATACAACTAAACAAGACCACTCAATTTTTGGTTGATATGGTAGGCACAGAAGATCTTGAAAAAGACGTCACTAATTTTTTTCACATACACTGCTGGCCACTGTAAAAGCAACACCCTGAAGGAAACATGCAAATAACATGAAATTTACAACATGCATTAGCCGAGGTGAGATAAGCAAATGATTAGAATTTCAGCGCAGACGCACATCACGCGGGCCTGTGGCGCCACTTCAAAGCGCTATTTAAGGCTTGAAGATTTCGACGATTTCAAGTTCGGCAATTGTGTTTTTCTTGTGGTTTTTTAAAAAAAACGATCAATTATGCTTCGTCGAAAACAGCGATCATCTTTTGATCAAGTATCCGAGTTCGACAGAGGAAGGATAGTGGCCTACCGAGATTGTGGATTATCTTTCAGGGAAATCGGTAGTCGTGTTGGACAAAACCAAACAACTGTAATGCGGATATGTGATCGTTGGATGCAGGAGGGTACGACGGACCGGCGTGTTCGATCGCATCCACCTCAGCGCACCACTTCACGTGATGACAGGCAAATTGTGCGCATGGCAGTGACGGATCGCTCAGTCACATCACGAACCATAGCACAGCACATGCAGCAGTTGCGGATTTACCAGCAGGCTGAGTAGGCTGGAGCCTAGGGCGGCAAATTTTAAGGGGCGGCAAATTTAGTTCATAAATTTTTTATTTCAATTTACAAATTTAAAAAAAAATTATTATACACACACAAAATACGAATTTCGAAAATTGGAGAGAAATTAAAATATTTAACAAAAATCGAAATATAGTCCTATATACAGTGCTAAATAATAAATATTTCAACATCTCTACATAAACAATTGCTAAACGCTTTATTAATTATACATTAATGATCATGAATTTTTAGAATATCGCATTAGCAATTCGATATTATAGTCGAAATTTAGTTATTTTTACATATTTTCTTCACTGATAACTGCTATAATTTTTTCTCCATGTACCTAATAATTATGAGATCTCCTTACAAATTCAATCTTGATATAATATCGATGGTCTAATCATGATTGCTGCAGCAAGTTTGCAAATTGTCAAATTCAATTTCTGAAAGTTATTTCTTTATGCGTAAAAAATACTGACTAAAATTGACTAATTTTTATTAAATAAAAAACTAGTTCAATATCTTATAGAGATATAGTCTTTTGGTTTAAATTAATCGAATAACTGATATTTGAACGACTGCGACTTGACAATAAAAAGAAGTGTCTGGCTGAATGGATAGCACAAGTGCAGCGCGATCGGGTTACTATGTGAGCCGAAGCGGGGTCCTGATGTATACATACGTTGCGTCGAGGTATTGAGTTCGAGAGTAAGTGAGGCAGATATAGCGTGGCGATAACAACGAGGAACTCACGTCTCCTATTTAGTTCAAAAACAAGAGAAAAGTCACTTTTGACGTTTGCGCCCTGCAATTTGTAATACTGTATTAATGTTAATATTTCAGGGGACCCATATTTCTGGTTGTGTACTATAATTTCTTGAAGTGTTTCGTGGATTTTGTGATAAGCAAAGTGTGTAAAAAAATTAAAATTGTTTTTCTTATCATACCTATAAACATCTCTTTTGCTTATATCAGGTAAGTATTTAAAGTCTGAAATCTGAACGAAGGATACTGGTAATTACGTACGAAAAACAAAACTTTTAATTTAATATTGTTTTGTTTCAGTTTTTCAATCAAAAATTGTTAGAATGAGTGATGGACGAAAGCGACTTAGTGGAGCTGAGTACAAGAAAAGAGCAAAAATTAAAAGAGAAGAGCAAGAAGAAATCACCCGACAGACAGTAAAAATTGACAGTTTTTTTAAAAGTGAAAGTAAAAGCAGTATTTTGAGCCCGGAAGCTTCAAACATATGTCCTAATACAACACAATCTAAAGAAGATGAGACCGATATATACTCTGCTGTCCCACAACAACCGTTGCCCATTAAACATTCTGATTTTGAAAAAACAGATCTTCATGTTTTTGATAGAGAGGCGAAAGAGGAATTATCTATAAGCCTCACAATTGAAGATATGTCTCAGAATCAGACGTCAAGTACAAGTAACGTCGAAATACAATCAACCACAAGTCTAAACAAAGATCCAGCGCTGTGGGAAATTAACGATAACTTGCGGGAGATTATCGCAAGGTACGGCTTTGATCAAAACAAATCTTGTGACATCTCTAAAAGTGAAAGAATATATGCTGATCAGCGTCGTTTTCTTCCAGTTAGTATCTTCCAAAGAAAAAGTGAGAAATAATGAAGTGAAAGACAGAAATTGGCTAGTTTATTCTGAAAGTAAAAAATCTGTGTATTGTGGACCCTGTTTAGCATTTGGTCCATTGGAGTGTAGAACTCATTTTGAGAATGGAGGATTCAATGACTGGAAAAATGCAGATTATCGAGTAGCTCAACATGAAAATTCTGCACGTCATAAATCTAGTGTCCTTAGTTTGAGAGATAGGAATAAAATTGATGGCCGACTCGATAATCTACTGAAGGTCCAGATTGATGAAGAAATTACTTACTGGAGAAATGTTCTGTTGAGAGTTGTAGCCGTCGTGAAGCGACTGTGTTCAAGATGTCTTGCTTTTAGAGGAAAAAAATGAAAAGTTCGGAGATCCACATAATGGAAATTATTGTATGGTTTTGGAACTATTAGCAGAATTCGATCCTTTTTTAGCTCGTCATATTGAACGATTTGACAATCAAGGATCAGGAAGTACCAGTTACTTATCAAAGACCAATTGCGATGAGTTCATTCTCTTAATGGGTGATAAAGTCTTGAAACAGATTAGAGACGAGATAAAAAAGGCGAAACATTTTTCCCTCATCATTGATTCAACACCAGATATAGCCCATATAGACCAACTTACGCTTGTTATTAGATACGTTTTAAATTCAGGTGAACCATGTGAAAGATTTCTCAAGTTTTTGCCGTCAGTAGGACATAAAGCTGAAGAAATGTTTTCTGCCATTACTTCCGAACTCGAAACACTGGGCATAAACATTGAAGACTGCCGTGGACAATCATATGATAATGCCGCGAATATGTCTGGCATGTACAATGGCTTGCAAGCAAAAATTCGAGACCAAGCCCCTTTCGCCTTTTATGTGCCATGTTCTGCCCATTCTTTGTATTTAGTGGCAACTGCGGTTGCTGAATCGTCTACAGAAGCGTGTCGCTTTTTCATGTTGCTACAGGAAATCTACGTTTTTTTGTGAGCTCCACACAACGCTGGCAAAAATTAATGACTGAAATCGGAAAAGGAAAAAGCGTTAAAAGGGTAAATCTGACACGTTGGTCAGCTAGAGAGGATGCATGTAAAAGTTTGAAAGAATCTTGGCCCGAAGTTCTTAAAACTGCAATCAATCAACGATGATTGTACCGAAAAGCCTGTAACGCGACAGGAAGCGGCGGGAATACTTTTGAATTTAGAAAAACTGGAAACGGCGGTTATGATTGTTGTATGGGAAGTTTTTTTGGAGAGAATAAACAAAGTGAATGTTCAAATTCAGACTTCTAACATAGATTTAATTACCGTTGCTGATCTTTACGAATCACTCCGTAAGTTTTTCATAGCTGAACGAGAGAATTTCAAGTACTTCGAAGAAAAGGCGATCGAGTTAAGCGTATCGAAAGAATATACAAGAGAGATGAAAAAAAGACAACCAAAAAGAAAAAAAAAGATTTGATGAAACACCCGATGAAGATATTGGAATAGCTGCGAGTGATTACTTCACGGTTAACACGTTTCTCGTTGTCATAGATAGACTCATATCCGAGTTAGCAAAACGGCAAGAGGCTTATCACGGATTTAACGAGAAATTTTCATTTCTTACTAAAATGAGTGAGTTGTTACCATCAGTTCTGACGGAAAAAGCCAGTTTTTTAGAAAAAATGTATCCTAATGATTTTGAAACAGACTTAGTTCAGGAATGCGTACACTTTCAAAGCTACCTTTCGTCTGAAAAAATTTCAATAAAACCAATTTCTGGATCATTAAAAAGTCTGTCTTCATTCCTGCGAGAACAGAATCTAGGAAACATTTATCCAAACTTGGATATAGTACTTCGTATGGCTCTTTGTACACCAGCGACAAATTGTTCAGGTGAAAGAAGCTTCTCTTGCTTGAAGAGAGTAAAGAACTACCTACGATCGACTTTAAGTCAAGAAAAACTAAATGCTTTAGCTCTCTTGTGCATAGAGTCAGAGCTAATGAACAAGATTTCGTACGACGATATAATAAATGATTTTGCGAATTCAAAGTCTCGCAAAAAAGTATTGTAATGCTTTTATAATTTAACTTAAATTATAATACTAACAAATAATTAAGAAAAGATATATTTATTGTATTGTTTTTAAACTGCGAGTGTAATAATAAATATTTATCAACGTTCGCCAATTGTATATTTTTTATGTAAGCTTTATTCATATTATGTAAGTATTGTATAGTTTTAAGACATACCTTACCTTACTTTAAAAGTGGTTCATGATTGAGATATTTTTTGCTTAAAATAATGTTTTTTGATAATTCTTTGCTGTAAAAATAATCAAGGATCTAACACGGTACCATAGTTCTCAATGATACTAACCATACGGGAAAAGTTGATGTAACGAGGATGATGGAGCACAAATCATAAAGTTGGAATTTTATTGATAGAAAATTGATATGATTGTGTACTAAGATATCAAAATTTAGAGGCGGCAAAAATTGAATAGCCTATGGGCGGCAAATCTGTAAATCCGCCACTGACATGCAGTCTGTAACGCATCATCCAGTGTCTGCGCGTACCATTCGACGCCGTTTACAGCAGAGTGGTCTGTTTGCAAGACGTCCATTGCTTTGTCTACCCTTGACGCAGAACCACAGACGTCTCCTCCGCCAATGGTGCGATGACAGAAGGATGTGGACGGCAGAATGGAATGAAATTGTCTTTACTAACGAGTCACGCTTCTGTCTGCAACACCACGATGGTCGCATTCGAGTCTGGAGACATCGTGAAGAGAGGATGATGAACAGCTGCGTTATTCACCGCCACACTGGTCCTGCACCGGGTATTATGGTATGGGGCGGTATTGGATATCACTCTCGCACACCTCTAGTACGCATTGCCGGTACTTTAAACAGACAGCGCTACATCTCCGAGGTGTTGGCGCCAGTTGTCCTTCCTTACCTTCAGGGCTTGCCCACAGCCATATTTCAACAGGATAATGCGCGACCACACGTGGCACGCATTGTCCAACGGTTCTTCGTCAATCGCCAGATTTAATTGCTTCCCTGGCCGCCTCGCTCTCCGGATCTTTCGACGATAGAAAACATGTGGTCCATGGTTGCTCTACGATTGACCCAAATTCCACCCCTAGCTGCCACAGCAGATCAACTTTGGCAACGTGTGGAAGCTGCTTGGTCTGCTGTACCCCAAGAACTCATCCAAAGTCTCTTTGAATCAATGCCGAGGCGTGTGGCAGCGGTGATCTCCAACAATGGCGGCTACTCTGGCTACTGATTTTGGCAGGAACCACACTTCACAGAAGTCTATAAATTTAATCATTTGATACTTGGTCAACATGTTATCTACAAAATAAATTTTGTTGTGATATCTCTTGTCTTACTTGGTGTTGCAATTTGGGTGGCCAGCAGTGTATTTTTGAATATGTATTTTAAGTTTACTTCTTTCTGTCTCTAGTCATTAGTGAAAAAAAATGGAAATTGTCGCAAATTACTATAGATCTGTATGCAAAAGCTCATAAATTTTTACTGCTGAACAGAAAGTTTTTTCATACTTGTTGAAATCTGAGAGAAAACCCAAAATTGCACATGTAGTATGAATCATGTTATTTAATTCCTTTCATTCAAATTAATTCACTTCTGTATACCATAACACACATAAATATATCTGTGGATAAATTTGAAAGTAGACATAAATGTATCAGTTTATTCAATTTTTAAAAAAATAACACAATACAACATAACTCAATATTGCCAATTGTATCATAAACATTCATATAAGGAAGATGTTCATAATAAAACCATTTCACTTGATAAGTCATATAAAGACATAATTCTGATTTTACATGAACAGAACTGTGGTAAAGAATAAGTTGAAATACATTTTAGAGCTATACAAAATTGCCAGAATACAGATAAAGTATATTTTTAAAAAAGTAATTACATGCATACTAAAGATAATTTATCGAAAGGAATAAATTTCTGGCATGCATTCTCTACTTACTGCATATTGCAATCAAACCACAATCAAAACATTTATTTAGATGGGAAAATTTTTAAGCGTGTTGATAAATGCTGTGAAAGCTCGAAAACATACAGAATTGATAAACACTTTGAAAGACTTGTAAAATTTCATAAAGGAAAAATTGCCTAAAAAAACACACTAGTTCATATCACCGTCACAAAGAGGGCCAAAGGATAATTTAAGATCGCTTCCAATATCCATCGACAGATGGCTTATTAAATCTGAAACATCCCAAACAAAACATACACAGTCACAAAAATACACACTTGCACCGAAACTTGTAACATCATCTGTTGTGAATGCCTCAGAATATGAATGCACGTCATGATTTTTTAATTTTAAATAACATGTGCAAACATATTCATGCTGTTAATAAAAAATATAATGAACATACATCACACTCTGGTCCTCTTTATGCAACACCCTCCCCACAAATAACAAAAAGCACAATTATTGATCACAAACATAATTCTGAAAAGAATAAAGAAAGAAAAGCATTTTAAATAAAATCAATATGATACATGCAAAAATTAACTCGAGATTACGCAAGCCATCTAGAGAGGAACAACTGATATCCACAAATTCTTTATTAAATAAACCTTTTATAAGTATAAATACTCAAAATGATCACAGTTATATTGCCTTGAATAAATAAATAAATAACCATTCATCATAAATATATACATAACTTTCCTAAAAGTAATTGCGACTAACTCCATGTAAAATATATATTTCCTTATAACAACAAATTCACTATGCCTGTGAAGAATTCTTATATTTCAAAATAATACCACAATCTTTCAATACTGCAGAAAACACATTTATTTTACAAATTAGTTTAACATACCAACTAGAGCCCAAGGCTCACCTAGTTCTAAGATATTCATGGAATACTGAATTGAATTGAATTGAATTGAAAATTTGTGAGACTTATGCTACAGCCAGGCGGCCGGCTTTGTCTCTACATAACGACCCGAAAAGGAAAAACATGGACGGACAGACGCTAGACCAACTAGCATGGAGAAACTTTGAAACATAAACTTCGAACATGGGAGAAGGAAATCGGCGAGAAGCCCCACCCGGGACCACAAAAACAAAACACGGGGAAGAAGAACCACGCAGACACCTCAAACCAACGACAAACAACAGACACAGAACAACACACACACGAACAAAATCAGAGATCACCCCCAACCAAGGGAGCGAAGCGTAAAACACGCCAGGGCAACCAGCTCACGCCACGAACTCGTAGCCGAATTAATAACAGAATCATAAGAAGGGTTATCGCTAATCCTAAGAGAATTAAATAAAGCACAACGCTGCACCCGGAACTTGGAGCAGCTGAGCAAAATATGATCTGGCGTATCATTTTCATTACACGTGTCGCACAGAGGGGAACGAGCCATATTCAACTTATGCCAAAGATGGTTGCACTGAATCGTTTTGGTACGCCAGCGGGCAACCAGAACATCAATCTGGCGATGGTAAATCCACCTACGATGCGTTTGATTCTTGAGGTTAATTGCGCCATACCGCTGACGATAAATGCTTCTATTCCATTCATCTTCCCCGGCAGCATACATGTCACTTTTGATCTTTCTTATGATGTCTTCCGGGCTAACCACATTAAGTTGGTCGGTAGTGAAAGGGCCATGTCTACACATCTCATCGGCCACCTCATTTGGATAGATGCCCCGATGACCAGGGGTCCAGACCAGCCGAATGGAATTGATGCTCTCAAGAGCGTTAGTAATTTTACTATGCAGCAAAAGGATGACCGCTGGGGACTTCCATATGTAGCGCCGAATATGGATCATCCTGTGGGGAATGATCCATATGTAGCGCCGAGAGAACGGAAAGGCTGTCAGAAGCAATTAAAACATGATCAACCTCCTGGCCACAAATATCAATAGCCAGAACGATAGCTAGAGCTTCCGCGGTAAAAATTGAATTCAAACGATGGGTTAACATGGCTTTCCCAGAATTAGTCGAGTGGTTGAAGGCCGCAATCGCCACTTTGTCGTCGGTCTTGGAGGCGTCAGTGGCAATCAAAAAGCACTTTGGCTGGTAATTATTGACAAACTCAGCCCATAAAGCTGAAATCACAGAGTTCGGGAGATCTTTATTTTGAAAGGGGAGACCCTGCGTAACAATCTCCACCTGATGAGAAAGAAAAGTGCGGCCAGGGTCAAGGAATAAGCTTGAGCCCAGACAGTACGTATCCATAGTGATATTCATGGTATGCAGCAAACCAGGGATATTGGATGAGTTTTCCGAAATACACTTATGAAGGTTACTATAAAGAAAGGATTTGTTATGGAGTGGCAGGTGTTTAATAAGAAAACATTTATTAAGGTGCTGAATGCGGCACGCAATGCTGTTTTGGTGAACCTCAGCCCGAAGTACAGGGATCGGCGTCCACCGGGGGAGACCAGTGGCCAGACGGAGGGCAATGGAGTATAAGGCCTCCATGGTATAAGCGTCACTCTTTGAAATCTGGGAATACAGGAAACCACAATAGTCAAAAACACTGCGGATAACCGCATTGACGATTGGGATAAGAGCCCGGCTAGTGGCGCCACGAGTTTTATACACCAAACCTTTTAGCATGTTTAGCCGACGGTGAGTTTTTTCACGAAGTTACTGAACCTGAGGCGCGATGGACATGGTTGACGACAGGACGCAACCCAGAATTTTGATATTTTTACTCCACGGAATAGGATGGCCAGCGATACGGCTTTCAGGGCAGGGAAATCTACCCCTTGAAACATTTATAGCCGTGCTCTTCGATGGGGAGAGAGAAAACTTCCAATAATTACACCACTTCAGAATGTTATCGAGAGCTGTTTGCAAATCATTGCAAGTGGTAGCAGGATCATCACCAATAGCATATACAAAAATGTCATCAACGTAAGTCAGCACAGTAACCCTGGACGGGGTCGTTTCAAAAATATCAAGCATATACATAGAGAAAAGCTACCCTGAGGAATTCCAGACGTAACCTTTTGAGGGGGGGAAATGTGATTGTGCCATTTCACCTTAATATTCCTATCATGTAGCCACTTAGAAATCCATAATAAAACATTTCCACCAACACCAACGGAAGCCAGCTTGTAAATCAACCCGTCAATCCAAACGGAATCATATTCAATGTCTAGGTTAACAAGGAGAATATATTTTTTGTTCAGGCGAGCTTCCTGGATATTAAGGTACAGCTCGGCCAAGACAGATTGGCCGTCCCGATTGGGGAGACAGCCACCGAGGCCGGGAGGAAAACATTGTGGCTAATAGACCAGCGAGTGAGACGATGGAGAATAATGGGTTCAAAAATTTTACTCCAAACCGAAGTAAGGGCAATCGGGCGATACGAAGAAATCAGAGTACTGGGCTTCTTGGGTTTCAGAATGGGAAGAATTATGGCAGAGAGCCAGTGACTTGGGACACTGGCCGTATCAAGGAGATTATTAAAAATACCACCAATCTTGCAGAGGTTATTAGGATCAATGTGCTTGATTAGCTTTGCCGAGATGCCGTCTTCCCCGGGAGTGGTGGGTCTAGTAGCCTTGATCGCAAGCTGGAGCTCCGGAGTAGAAATAGGGTTGTTAAAATCCCCCATTACATTGATAAGAGCGTACGGAAGGGGAGGGTGGTGTGAAGTAGGGTAAAGGTTCTGGCCGAAAAGGATAGCTTGACGATAGGGGCAATTGATACAAACACCCCGATAAAGCAAAGTCCCCCCAGAAGCCTGTAGGGTAGATTGCTTCTTAAGAATGCGATAGATGGTCTGCATACTGTTTTGACTATTACAGAGTTTGTTCCAAAAGCTACGAATGCTGCATTTTATATGACGCCGTAAAAGACTTGAAAATTTTTTATACTGTAACCAGTAATCACGCGAAAAAGTCCGCTTAGCCATCCGAAGATACTTCCTTTTCTGCCCCAAGATCCAAGAGCACCTCGAGTTCCACCACTGTGTTATGGCAATTCATGCTATTATTTAAATCTCGGTCAACCCTAGTCCAATTGGTCCGAAGTCGAAAGGTAGTAGTAACACACTGAGCGTAAGGGCCATAAAGCTGTAAGAACATCGGACAATGATCCGAGTCAAAACTATCAGGGTGGATATAAAATTTTACAATAGGGAATAAGTCTGGAGAAATAATAGCAAGATCGAGTACAAAAGGTGAATTGTTAGCCATGAAACGGGTAGGAATGTCCCTGTTAACAATGCAAAGATCATTTCTAGCAACCCAGTCAAGAAACTGATTAGGCCTTGACTGCCCCATTTTAGTAAATTTAAATTTAGGTCCCCCATGATAATAAAAGGTGGTTCAATGTCATCAAGAAGAGAAACGAAAAAGCCAAGGTTTTAACTGCATCTGGGATTATAGATATTTACAATGGTGAGAGGAGTATTATTGACCCATAATTTAACTGCAACATACTCGATGAAAGGATGTTGAATGGGGAGAGAAAGGTCGATGGAAGTAACATTACGCTGGATCGCGGTGAGGACGCCACCCCCACCGCCCCCAGGCCTATCTCTACGATACAGGACTTTCTGATTGACAGCGAAAGAAAGAGCCGGAGTAAGGAAGGTTTCTTGAGTAAGTAAAACAGGAACAGAAGTAAAAACCGGACACCGGAGCCAAGCGGCCCTGGCCCGAACACCACGAACGTTCCACGACACAACAGAAAAAGAAGCCAGACCAAAAACAAAAAAGAACACGGACAAACCAAAAGAAGGCCTCCAGACAGCCCACCCCCCTAGAGGGGAGGGGAGTCAGGAAAGGCCCCCTCAAAAAACAGGGGTGGCCCAGGCGGAGGACCGGGATTATCAAGATCGGTGGTCCCGGAGAAATCCATCGAACCGAAGTCCCCAGCAGTAGAGGACAGGGGCGATGGCGAATTAGCTTGTGACAGTCTCTGTTTTTTCTTTATTTTCTCTCTAGTTTGCGGTGCACCCGACAGCGTCGGGGGGAGAAATTTTTGTAACATGTTAGTAAAGGATGATGTCATTATTTCGATGACTTTGTTGAAAGTTTCGATTTGAGCACTTAAAAAAATCTGGAGGGCTTCCTCAAACTGAGCCTCGAATCTTTCCATGATCTTTTCAAAGTTCGTGGTTACCTCCTGTAGATTAATCTTTTTCTCCCTATAGCTGGGAGACGCAACCCCCGCATAGGAAGGTGCCTTCCTATTGTTATTATTCTGTGCATAACGACGCCGAGCTTCTGTGATCGTTAAATGGTTAAGGCATTTGAATTTATTTATTTCCGCTTCTCGGATATATGCGCTGCAACTTTTGCTGATTGCTTCATGGCCCTCGCCACAGTTGCTACATTTCACTTTATCAGCCTGGCACGATTGAGTAGCATGTTCTTCTCCACACTTATAGCATACCACAGCGTTTTTACATGCCCTAGTCGAATGTGAGAATTGGAAACAATTATTACACTGCCGGGGTCTATCGATAAAAGGCCGTATGCGTATTTCTTCGAACCACAAGTGAATCTTGTCAGGGAGTTGTTGCCCAATTTTTGTTACCAGCATGGTTTTAAGCGGAACACGATTACCTCCCGTCAGCTTCTGAAAACGACGGACTTCAAAAACCGGAATGCCATTCTCTAACAGTTCTTCAGCAACTTCACTGCAGGTGACATTTAGCGGAATATCATAAAGTAAAAACTTTGACGTAAGTGTATCCGGATTTAATCTGGGCACGATAGGTACCGACAATATTTCATTAATTTTTAACAGTTGGATGGCAGTATTGTTATCTTCCGTGACACAAACGATTTTTCCGTTACGTGTGGCCTTTAAAAAACTTAAACTTATTTTGGGACCGACGCGACTGACCAGCTCATCCTTCAGTTTTTTTTTGAGTGTGAAATAGGGATAGCCCCTGCAGGACTTTCAAGAAAAATTGTTAAAGTTCTCACCCCTTGACCCAAAGCTTCATTCAAAAATTCATGCGGCTGGAGCTTAGCAGACCAGAAGAAGTTGTCGTCAGCCGGCGACTCCTCCATTCGAGAAAAGCAAAATTCAGAAACCACTTACAGCATACTCCGTCACTGGCAGCTGCAGAACCAACGCCACAAACAAAACCGAGGAAAAAATCTGAAAACCACACGAAAAGCAGCCACAAGAAGCACAACGCAACACAGGAAACAAAACACAAACGGTACACGAAGAACGCCTACCAAAAAGCAGCGAAAAACAAGATAGAACAACAAGAAACACAACCGACCGCCACGTGTCACTAAGCCTATCTCAAAAAAAAAAAAAAACACGGAATACTGAAAAAACAAAGTTTTTCTTTTAATAAAAAGAAACGAGAATTTCCTTGTTGCCACAGCGTAAAAAGAAATATTTTTTCATCTCGTTCAGTTCACAGTGACAAAATTAAACAATGATAAATAAATTCGCGTGAACAAAATAAGAAATTTAAATAATCGTTTTGCTTTTAACATAATAAATTGAAACTTATGAAGTGGATTTCACATCCTCCCACCTTGAGGTGTGGAAGTTTCACAACTCAACAACTATATTAGAGATCCAGCCTTTCGGGAATTTTGACAGTCCGCCCTAGCCTTGTCTTGTTTTGAACAACTATACAGTCGATGGAGTTGTCGTCAGAACACTTAGGAATAGCATCCTTCATAGAGGCGATTTTCGTAGATAATGTATTTTTGTCCAGTGGAAAAGGCGAATCGTTAGAAGAAATCTCCAAAGGGAAGACGCGCTGAATCGGACGCAGAATTTCTCCACGAGAAGTTCTAAGTTTGATGAGTCGACACACACCACCTTTCCCTGGCAGAATTTGTCACTTTTCCCAGGGGTCAGTCGATTCGATTGGCGTTGTCACTTTTTATGAGAACAATATCCCCGGGAGCTATCTTCGAAGTTCTAGTCTTTTCCGACCTCCTTATCAAAGATCCAAGATATTCGGACCTGAGCCTCATCCTAATGTCCTTCTGCAAAGCTATCCTGTATTTGATGCGATGGTTGAGACTTTTATGATCGGCAGCATCACAGTCTGGAACACCAGATAGCTTGATATCCCGAAGAAACTTGGCAGGGGTAAGTGGAATGAATTCTGTATTTCATTCGTCGATATAAGTCAATAGTGATGAAATAAATCGGTCGATAGTGATGAAACAAGCTCTAAGTGGACAGCTTTATATACGGCGCAGATAAAAATGCACACCCACGCTTTCTTTCCATCCTTCAAAAATAAAGTCCCTGCCAGGTCAGTTCCACAGATCTCGAACATATTTGCCTGTCGTATTCGATCTTCAGGCAAAGGAGCAGATACAGCATCACAACATTTAGAAGAAAATCTTTTGCAAGAGACACACTTTGAGATAACAGAACGCACTGTTTTTCTTCCACTCAAAATCCAAAAATGTTCTCTCAAAATATTAAGTAAAATTTCAGTTCCAGCACGACTATTTTTATATGATGAGAAAATATTAGTCTTTTGACAACTTCATGATTGGACGGGAGAACAGCTGGTTCCCTAAAATCTTCTGTATCAACGATTTTCGTCTTGAGCCGTATTATTCCATCGGTATCCTTATGCGCACTCAAAGCTTTTAGTTTTTCATTATGCTCGTTCACAAAAGATTCATACTGGACCAATTTTATCACTTGTTTCTCTGCTGCCCTGTATTCTTCAGCATCCAGATCTCCCTTTTTTCTTAGCTGAACATCGCATCTACAGTTCTTTACAAATCTCAAAATCCATCCCACTAACTTCACAATGCTTTCATATTTTGAAAAG
This sequence comes from Dolomedes plantarius, assembly GCA_907164885.2. Taxonomy (NCBI): domain Eukaryota; kingdom Metazoa; phylum Arthropoda; class Arachnida; order Araneae; family Dolomedidae; genus Dolomedes; species Dolomedes plantarius. Next base: position 99,165,486 of record OU015493.1, read on the forward strand.
CGCTGATAAAACCAGCCTGCAGATGAATCTTGATTTACATATACCAAAGCAAATATTGAGCTTTTCTTTTTCTCTTTTAGTATCTCATCTTCATCAAGCTCATATTCATTGCATGGTTTGTCTTCAAATAAAGTAAGCCATTTTAGCCCCTCCCACCATCTGGTTTTCATTAAAATACTTGCTTTGCATCCTCGGGAGGGCAAATCTGCTGGATTTTCAAATCCAGAAATATGACGCCAAGAAAAAACTTGGCTGATATTCCGTATTTCTTGAACTCTGTTATTTACGAAAATAGACCAATTTTCATCCTTAATGATCCAAGTAAGAACGGTAGTGGAATCACTCCAATAAAAACATCTAATATCCGTCCATCCAAGAGCATCTAACACAGATTTCGTTAATCTTGCTCCCACCAATGCAGCAAGAAGCTCTAATCTTGGAATTGTCACAACTTTTAGAGGAGATATTCGGGATCTCGAGGCTAAAAAATGCACCATTCCACATTCTCCCTCTTGTACAAGATACGTAACGGCGGCATATGCATACCTACTTGCGTCACAAAAGGTATGAATGAGAAGTTCTTCATATTTTCTGAAGTGATGTTGATCCAGCGAGGAACGGTAACGTTCTCCAATACTTTTAGTTCCCTAAACCATTGTAAAAATTCTTGTCGAAGGGATCCAGTGACTTCTTCGTCCCATCCCAACGATAATTTCCAGGTTTTTTTGTAGCATAATCTTGGGACAAAGCATTACAGGTGAGACAAATCCAAATGGGTCAAACACTTTGTGAGTAACAGATAATATTGTACTTTTAGTGATGTTGTCGATATTTACTTCTTTCAACCAGTTGATATTTAGCGAAAAACAGTCTTCAGTTTTATTCCATTGAAGGCCTAGCAGATCCGCTTTATTGGATCCTCCATCTTCTGTTAGTGAAGATTCCCAATCCTGCAGAATGAAGCCACCTTTTTTTAACAGCTCATTAGAAACGCTTATCAATCGCTGCAGATCTAATTCATTGTGGACGCTGGTTACTATATTGTCCACATAAAAGCTCTTCAAAAGACAACCGGTTACAAAAGGATCAACGTCAGCATTTTGTTCAAAATGATACTTCAATACAGCTCCTAATAGAAATGGACTACTGCGAACGCCAAAAACTACTCTGGTATGACGAAAAAACCTGTAGTTTTTGCAAGCCTTATTTGTCCACCATAGAAATCTCAAAAAGTCTCTGTCTTTTCTACAGAGGCCAATTTGCAAGCTTTCTTTATGTCTGCGATTACACTAATCTTCTTTTCTCGAAACCGCAGCAAAATATCAGGAATGAGCTCAATCAAGTTTGGACCACTATGTAAGGAGTCATTTAGTGTCGGATGTCCCTTTAATCGAGCAGATGCATCAAAAACCGGGTGAATTGGAGTTGTCTTACTAACTTTGATAACAGGTCTGTGAGGTAGATAATTAGCAGGCAAATCTTTATCTTCAACTGGTACTTCTTCAATAATCCCTTCACGCAGCCATTCGAAAAATATGCCTTCATAACTATCGTACAAATTTCCCTGAAATAACTTCTTGGTTGTGGTGTCTAACCTTCTTTTAGCTTGTTCAAAATTGTCCGGTAAAGGCACACTGTTATCCAACCAAGACAAGTGAACTTCATAGCGATTATCTTCGTTGTACCTAACAGTTTGAGGAAAATTTTCAGTAGTCAAATCCTCTTGCTCTTTCTTAGAGAGCTTTTCAATAGGATCCTTGATTCCAATAGAATCCAGTTTCCAGAAGTCCGAAATGTCAAACTCTTTAACGTAAAGTGATGTCACTAACATGGCATTGCTTGTAGTAACTTCACTATCAGGAACTTTCCCTAACAAAGTTCACCCAAGCAAATTTTCAATGGCCACTAATCCGCTTGATAAGACCCTACGCTGACCGGTTAAAATCTTTCCAAAAAGATCAGCTCCTATAAGTATTTGTACGGCTTGTGGCTTTTCTCCAACATCACTTAAAGTTATATCCTTTTCTTGAAGCTCTTTTAACCAAGGCCCTGAATTCACAGGTATTACTTCATTACAAATAACTACCTGATCCAATGCTTCAAATTTGCACGCAAAATTGTTCTTAATATTTTTCAACCTAATTCTGTAACATGTATGTACAAATTCTTTAGATTTAATCCCGCCAAACAGTGAATTTACTAGAGTTTCTTTCTTTACAGGTGCGTATCCCATTTCTTCAGCAAGACTTTTAACAATATAAGAATTTTGCGAGCCGGTGTCCAGAACAATTCGCACGATATTTTCCTTTTTATCTGATACTAGTAAGTAACCCGCCATTTTGACGTCATAATGGAAAAAGTATATGAAAGTTAAAAAATATTCCGAATTATCTAAAATATTGCATTTAATCCACACCTTGTAAAAGCAAACACTTTCATTATTTTTTATTTATTTAGTTTTTCATGCGATTGGAGTAGTAGACTGCCATCCAACCCGTCATTTTGACATCATAATACTAAAAATGACGTCATAATGGAAAAAGTATATGAAAGTTAAAAAATATCCCGAATTATCTAAAATATTGCATTTAATCCACACCTTGTAAAAGCAAACACTTTCATTATTTTTTATTTATTTAGTTTTTCATGCGATTGGAGTAGTAGACTGCCATCCAACCCGTCGTTTTGACGTCATAATACTAAAAATAACGTCATAATGGAAAAAGTATATGAAAGTTAAAAATTTTTTTTACAGTTCACTACGCGATTCATTCACGTTCAAGTTTGTTTACTTTCAGAATTCATCGCAAAAGTAAACAGAATTTTAAAAACTGTTAAATATACAGCTTAAAACATCCAATTTTTTTTTTTAGTTCTGACTGTTTTATAGAAAAATAGGCTGAACAAACGTGATTTGATGGAGAAGATATTTGTTTTTAGGTAAGAAAAAATTCTGATCCACATCTGAAATTGAAATTAAGACTGACCGGCGGTTTGTTTACCGAGGGCTTCAATTGAAAGATGAGTACAGCCCGGAAGTGTCATACAGAGACAACGGCTATTATATATAGGATAATGAGCTTGCACTTTAGAGTCTGTAAAAACACTTTAGGACCCACACTCAGGTTGGACATGTTGACCTCGTTGACAACTTCAGCTTCTTCTGTCTTTTTGAAATCACTTTTCTTTGACTCGTTTGTTTCGCACATCAGGGGAACATGTTTCTTCCCGCAAATTACGCATCTCAAAAATAAATGACATTTTAGGACGGGGTGAACGGAAGCCAGACAGGCAAAACAACAATTTTTCTCCCTTAAAATCTTTTGTTTTTCATCTAAACTCATTCTTTGTGCTGAAAAACAGTCTGCACTGGAATGAGTTTTCTCACAAAACACACACGACTATTTGGTTTCTTGAGTATGCGGATTAGTAAAAAGACCGGAGGCTGTGGGTGTTTTATTCTGTTTTACTCTTGGTTCAAATTTCTTATTTCTAAACCCAATATTGTCTTTCTTTTTGTTTAAGCCGAAACCTTGCATCGCCAAACAAATCCTTTCCTTGGATTCTACTTCAGATTTTACGAATTTTAGTAAGCTACTAAGCCTTTCTTGCGGTTCACCACTGTGGTTGAAATCAGGACTTCTTTGTCTTTGCCATGTTCTTAGTATATCTTCCTGTAAGCATGACTCAACCAAAGGGGGAAATAGAGCAGCGCTTTTATCCGTTGTTACGCCAAGTGTCTCTAATGCCCTGATCTGAGTCTCCAAATGGTCATACAGCGCACATAAATTAGCAGTAGAACTTTCCGAAGCGTTTTGCAAAACCAATTTTAAAAGCTCGCGGACATAGAATTCTATAAGTATATCAGTTCGACCAAAACGCGATTTTAAAGATTCGACATCTTTGCCGTAGTTGGCGCCGGTTGGCGGAAAACTTTCCACTACCTCCCGAGCGCGCGAGCCGCTAACGGTTGCTTGCACTAAATACTGAAATTTATTTTCTGGTTCTATATCAACATCATTATGAACATGTTCGAACTGGCTCCAAAATGGCAACCAGTCCTTTAAATCTCCCGAAAAATGACGTAATTCTAACTTAGGTAAGTGAAATTTCTTTTTTACACTACTTAACTCTGGAGATTGATCATCTTGAGTATCTAAAGCTGTCCGGGAGTTTAATTTCGCCAATTCCAGCTCATGTTGTCTTTGTCGTTCTCTTTCTTCGTCTTGGCGCTTTTTTCTTCGTCTTGGCGTTTTTTCTCTTCGTCATGGAGTTCTTTAATTTTAGCCTCCTCTTGTTTTTTCTGCCTTTCAGAAACAGTTGTGGCTAATACGGCTGAAACATAAGGCCGGAACTTCTTTATATTCTTTACTATTTAAAATTACATCTTTCTGTGTAGATATGCTAACTTTCAACGGTAAGTCCTCGTTAATCTCTTGACACAAATAAATTAAGTCTTCTTTCTTGAAGCCTTTAACAGATTTACACAAATAAATTAAGTCTTCTTTCTTGAAGCCTTTAACAGATTTACACAAATAAATTAAGTCTTCTTTCTTGAAGCCTTTAACAGATTTAAGCATATTGACGCTTACCGATCCTGTCGCGGACGCCAGATGTGAAGAATTCTTGTATTTCAAAATAATACCACAATCTTTCAATACTGCAGAAAACACATTTATTTTACAAATTAGTTTAACATACCAACTAGAGCCCAAGGGTCACCTAGTTCTAAGATATTGGGAAGAGTTCCGTATCCTGTGCCGCTTGGCGCTATTTGGCGCGATTTCTGATTTTTCCGCGTTTGGCGGAAAACTCAGATTATTGCAACCTATCTAAGCGACGCCATATTTTCGGTGTCACTTAGGCTTAAAAACAAAACAAATAGAAACAAAATAAATTTTATAACAAACACATATTTCTATAAATAAATTTTATAACAAACACATATTTCTATTCTATTTGTTTGGTAACCTTCCCAACTGTCAGAATAAATTGTGCTACCATCTGCAATGTTTTCAATAATTTTATCAAGAAGGGTAGAGCCATTTCTATTAGGAACAGAGACAACAAACGAATCTTTTGTTTCTCTACATATACCACCAAACACCCACTGTTCGGGTAATACTCAACCGCAATTATTTTTACGTTTAGTAAACAAACTTTCATCAATTTCCACAATGCAATCTGGTCCACCTACCTTCTTGTTTGGTTTATTCTCCATATCCAAGACACATAATTCACGCATGTAATTGTTCCAATCTATAACAGTTTTATCCGATAAATCAAGTTGCTTTTCACAAAATTTAATCGACGTCAACTCCTTGCACCAGCAGTATATGAATCTAAAAGCTGAACAAAATGGAATTCTGTTTCCCTCAAACCAGTTGTCTTATCTGAGTCCCACTTGCTGATCACACTGTCTTAAATTACATTTCCAGAACTTGCGTTTACCAAAATAAAGTTTCATGTGATGGGAATTGGTACATTTTCGTTTTTTTTGGTACAATATTTCGCTCCTGAAAAAATAAAATTGCATCTTCTTCAGTTTTTGGCAAATCTCAAATACCCATTTTCGTAGCACTAAAAAATGGCGTCAAAAATCAGCAAACAACAAGACAACAAGGAATCCAAAAGATAACTGCGTGCCCATGCGAACAACAGCCAGCAGTGTAATTGCTTGCCATCGTGAAAGCTTTTGAGAATTTTCACAGTTACTTTTACGGGCGAAAATTCCTGCTCCGAACAGATAATACGTCTCTCACCTGGCTTTTGAATTTCAAGAACCCAGAGGGACAAATCGTCAGATGGATACAAAAACTCCAGGAATATAACTTTGACATCCGACATCGCAAAGGATCCTTACACGGAAATGCAGACGCCTTATCAAGAAAACCCTGTTCGGAAGGTTATTCGTTATTGCTCCACAACTGAGAAGAAATACGAGCTGATAAGAGCAATCGTGCGCCAGATCACGTATTCGGTTAGCTAGATCGGTGACAGTTCAGCTTCGTGACGCACAAATGAAGGATGCTGTCATAATACCAAATATTGAAATAATTGAGTCGTCCAGTACAAGCCCATATGGCAAAACATCTCTATTTTCAGTCTAGGCACTAAACGTTATTGGGCTCTCTGGGATTCTCTTCAAATTCGAAACAGTATAAAGTATAGAAAGTGGGAGTCCGAAGATGGCAAAACATCAAGGTTGCAATTATTACTCCCAAGATCAAGAATACCTGACGTATTGTAGGAGTTGCACAATAGTTCAACGGGCGGTCACTTTGGAGCAGTGAAGAACACCCAGAGTCCGTGAGCGGTTTTATTGGAACAAAGTGAGAACCGACGTCGAAAAATGGTGCAAATCTTGCGATGCCTGTGCTGCTCGTAAAGGACCGAATAAACGCAGCGGTGGAAAGCTGCAGTGATATAATGTAGGAACACCATTCGAAAGAATAGCATTCGGCATCTTGGGTCCTCTTTCACGGACAAAGGATGGTATGAAATACATCTTTTCTGTCATGGATTATTTTACGAAGTAGCCTGAAGCTTACCTGATTCTCGACGAAGAAGCGACGACTGTTTCAAAATTGGATTTCTAGATATGGGACACCACTTCAACTCCATTCCAATCAAGGAAAAAATTTCACCTCTACTGTCTGCAAAGAACTTTGTAAACTCCTGGAAATAGACAAGACCCAAATAACCCCTCTACATCCACAGTCAGAAGGCATGGTGGAGAGATTCAATCGAACGATCCTGAATAGCCCCTCTCACCTCGTTTCGAAGAATCAGCAAGACTAGGTTCAGAAACTACCTTTGTTCCTGCTCGCTTACAGAAGTGCCGTCCATGAAACCACCAGCTACACACCCTCCCAGATGTTCTTCGGTCGTGAACTCCGTTTGCCCTGTGATCTCCTGTTCGGGCGTCCTCCAGATGCGCCTTCTTCGCTTGTGAACTATGTTGAGGATCTCCAGGCCCGTTCATAGGTTTGCCCGAGGTTGGATCCACATTTCAACGGAAAAGATGAAGACCAGATACGACACGAGAGCTACAGGACATGCATTTCACGAAAGTGACAAGGTTTGATTCTGGAACCCGCATTGATGTAAAGGATTTTCCCCGAAGTTACAATCATCTTGGGAAGGATTATACAGCCCCAAAAAGATTGAACAACGTCGTGATTCGAATCCAGAAATCAACAAATTCTAGGCCTAGGAGTCGTGCGTTACGATCGCCTAGTCCCTTATTATGGTAGCACAACTTAAGCAGTGTCTTTTGCGTTGAGTTTTTCGTTACTTCTGTGATCTGGAGATTGTGTTAGAAGCACTGCAGTCAGTTTCTGACGATCTGTAAGCTGTAGTATTTCGACTTCCTGTAAATAAATCTTTGTATTTTTCTTATTTAAAGTCCATTCAATCGCCGAAACCGAACTGGGAATTCGTAACAATATATACAGCACAACACACAAATGTGGTCATTAAGTGGTGAATTAGTTTCCTAAAATTTAGTTTTTCTTCTTTATGGTATCTTTAGCTTCATGTTACTACTTTAGTGCCGCGATCGTTGATATAATCTGTAGTTAACATAGCTTGTGGTCATTGTGTTGATTTGTGAGATTAGTTAAAATTTTTAACGCTGACGCTACGCAACGCTTTGGACCAAGAGTCCGTCAGCTTTGCATAGCATGAGCGTTACTCGTATCGAAATAATTTTATCCAATCGCAAACCTTATTAATTTCGTGACTAATTGTTGAGAGGTCTGTGGTTGGTTAAAGCGATTTCGATACGAGTAAGGGCCTGTTCACATAGGAGTCCGTTGCGTAGCGTTAAGCGAAAAATGGTGTTGAGACGAAAATAAACCAATCATAGGCGTTAAAAATTTCATTGCTAATCGTTTGGAGGTTGTCATTGGTTAAATATATTTCAATACTTTAACGCTCCGCAACGGACTCCTATGTGAACAGGCCCTAACGTTGACGGACTCAAATGTGAACAAGACCATAGATAGAAACAGGTGCGACAAAAGAAAGAACAACGTAGAAGGCGGTGGAGTCCGAAAGCAAAAAGAGGGGAGGGGGGAATTTTTATTACCACCTGACCCTACACGGGACGCATCCGTAACGAAGTTAACAGATAAAGCATGGAAACAGAAAAGGCGGGAAAATAAAGTCGGTATGACAGATTAATACAAAGGATTAGGAATAAAATGAAAAAAGACCAATTACATGTAAATATATTTCCATGCAGTAGATAAAGATATTAGACATATTATGAACTAAAACTGAGGAATTGTTATAAATAGCGAAGTTTAAGTAGTAAGATGAAGAGTTTGTGGGTTTGGAAATTTATGTCTGCATTCCCAGGAGTGTCTGGTTATCATTCATTTACTTAATTCTCGATTTCAAACGTACCTAAAATGTTCTTGTACGCGTGTATCTAGGGCACGTTTGGTTTGGGAGGTTGTACTTTTCCCCATATTATTGCAAATACAGTCGATTCCGGTTAATCGGACCACATCGGGACGCGATCATTTTGGTCCTAATAACCGGCTGGTCCGATTAAACGACATGTCTTATGTTACAAGACGGGATTCGGTCCGGATAAGCGGCTGGTCCGATTAACCGGAACGACTGTATAGGACAAATTATAACTGCTGCAACGTATGCTATAAAACCCTTTCAGTTGTTTTGTGTACATGCAAAATGCATTTCTATATGATCATTTACGAATTCTGCAAGGTTTAGACTGAACATTCTTTTAAATCAGATTTAATTACATTCCCTCTGAGCCCTTAGTACTCTCTCACGACTTTTAAGAAGAAATATAATTAGCTACTTAGCTAAAAATAATTCCATTCTATTAAACAGGGTGCTTCCAAAACTCAATTGGGTACTAAAATGCAACAACTAGCTTTATTAAATCCAATGAAGAGAGAGTAATCATTTTCACAGAGAATAAATCAATCCTCATTTGAATGAAATTTTTCAAGAAAACTTTCGTTCTGCCATTTATTTCATGTATGAATGATGCACTGTGAGATATGTTTCAACTAGTATGAGAGTCTGCACACATTGATATTTTCGGGTTAGTGATGCTGTCCGAGGAAGCACCGGAATCGGAGTTCAGTTCTCAACTCCTCTGCGAAATAACTTTTTAAATTAACTCTTTGCAGTCAACAAGTGTTTTGAGCTTATTTACCAGTGTACAAGCAAACTAAATCAAAATCTCTTTTTCTTTTCAATGCATGGAATGAAATCATATTCTACAGACCTTTGTATTAAATGTAAAGGAAAAGAATATTGTTTTTCAAGAAAATTTTATAAATATCATTTTTATTGATAGCTTAACAAATGATTTTGTCTTTAATAGATATTTTTTTCAAGATTTTAAGATAAACAAGGATGTAAACAATAAAACTGTTTGCCGTAATGTATGCAACATTCGTAAACAAAGGGCTAGTTTAAAATCATCAAATTGAACAGCTCCCTGATCAGACCAAGTTTCTCACTTTCCCAGACTACTCACATCAATTTAAACTCAATCACATGTACTTACTATAGCTCTACCAAAGAAAGCAGACGAATATTTCTATTAACATCCAAGTCAATGAGTGTGACTTTTATACGATTCTCACTACAATTATATTTTGTTTGTCTACTCCGAATTGAAGCAATGCATATTATGCCACCTTCAGGTTTTAACAATATTAATAGGGAATATTTTTACCACATACACTTATGATCTACAAATAATCAACCATCATTTGTTAATTATTAGGAAACTTTTAATAAATTTGCCACATTTCTTGTTCGCTCATCTTATAGTCTCATATTCTTCGAAGAGAAAGACTAAAACACTTGGAATTAATCAGCTCATATGGAAAAAGCATTGTAATGTTTAAGGAATTTCAAATTTATTGCACTTTGCGTGATTCATTTTAAAATATTCCTAAAAATTGTAAAAATTATAAGTTTTCTTGTTAATTCTATGACTTTTAGGAGACATAAATTTAGACTACAACTATAACAGGTAAGTTTTCATTAACCCATGAAAGAAAAATGTAAGAAGATATCGAGTTATTTTAAGAGGTCATTTTCCCTTACCTGCATGATGCTTTCTGAAGATTCAGCTGTTATTTAAACTAGTATTGGGTAACCTTAACCTGATAGGCAGGGTAACATGACCCAATCTTTTAGAATGTTTGTTTTTTTCAATGACAAAAATAACATGAGAGACCTCATAGTGATAAGTTTTGCAAATTCCTCACTTTTGAACAGGTTCCAGTGTATACACAAAAAATAAAAAAAATCACTGCTAAACTGGAATTTTAAAACACTTGATACTTTACTTTAGAGATCCGCAGATTTTAATGTTAAGATATAGAAGTAAACAATGCAGTAACTATAATTTTATAAAATATTTATTAGTATACCACAAATTATTGCTATCACAGGATTTAGACACATATAACACATACAATATAATAAAAGAAGCAAAATCATCCACATGTTAATTAGGCAGAGTAGTTTTCAGATTTGAAATTCAGAAATGGCTTATTAGAAATGTTTATTTAAACTTCATGGAGAACTATCCACTGGCAAAATCAGAAGTTATAATAGAAAGCACATTTCCCCACAAATTGCTCAAGTACCCGAGAGTATAAATATATATATCACTGAGGTGTCTAAAAATGCCATTATTTCATTCTGTCAGTAGCTAGGAGGAATTTGTTTGAAAATTATTTAGATTAGGATATTATTAAACCATATGACTTTCCTTCTTGATTTCTGATGATTATGGATAAATGTTAAATGCAATAATAATTGAATATCAAGCTCCGTTCATTAAAACAGCACTTGGCAAATTAGTCAATTTGTATGGAGTGCTACATTTCTCTTTTGCAATATGAGAGCTAAACTGACCTTAAAACAAAAGTCTAGTTCCAACAGAAAAACAATATAAATATAATGGAAAATACAACTACAAATTTTCACAATAAATGCAAAAAGAAATGTAAATGTAGATGATAAACTTATCTTAAATCTCTATCACTTAAAAATGAAGACAAAACTTGCAGTAATAGGAAAATTAGTTTTCCATACACTTCTTCCAATATTTAAAAAAAAAAAAAAGAAAAAAAGAGAGAAATTAAAATTGCAACATAACTTTATATATATATATATATATATATATATATATATATATATATATATATATATATATATATATATATATATATATATATATATATATAAGTATTCAAAACAAAGTAAGAAAAAAAAAACATGCAACACAGTAATAGGTATCCAAAAATAGCTTTTTTATACTGAAATATAATTTATATTTATGAATTAGAATCATATATATATAGTACATTAACATTAAAATATTATTTCAATATTAAAAAAAATGTATATTCAGATAACAAATAACTATAAAAGAAGTTGTATAAATATCAAAAGTCCAATGTTTTAAAATTAATTTGTAGGTCACATGTTATTTACTTGTCAGTCTATGCTATACATGGGAACTTTTGATTACAAAAGAGATCCTGAGGACTAAAATGTGATAATTTTTTTTAAATCCCAGACAATCCATAACTGCCATAGGCTGCTATGGTTCTAAAAAAGCAGCTATTTTGAGGGGTAGTACAGGAAAGAGGTTTCTGCCATAACATTGGCTCTATGAAGTCTTTGAATGGTTCTGAACAAAATATGGCCATTTAGAGGGTGGCTGGCAAATAATGGTGGCCAGCTAGAGAAGTTTTACACTATCTCTATTCTTGGAAGCTTTTCTTCATTTATAATTTGAAAATGCACAGGCCTAATTACCATAGGCGTAGCATCGGGGATGGGGTGGGGGCACTTGCTCCCCCCCAACTTAACTTGAAATACATTAAAACGTTATAGAAGTTCAGTTAAAATCGGAATATTGTAAAAAACTTTAAAGAAAATTAGTTTTTCCCGCTTTTTCAAACTGTGAAACTGAAGATTTCGATTATGTCTTTAGCCGTAACATAGTTTTTAACAATGATATGATCCATAACAAAAATTCGATGCTATTTTTTTTACTCATTTTATTTATATTATATTTATTTTTCTCATTGTATAACATTTGAATACTACTCAAACATCAATTTTATTGTTATTTAATTTTAAAAAATCATAATATTTCATATTTTAAGGACGTCCGACAGTCAATGCGCTAAGGAGGGCCCTAACTGAATTCAATTCGTACCCATCCCAAAAGTTAGAAGCACGCTACGCCTATGCTAATTATTCTAAAAAAGCTATCCATTGAAGGCACTCCAATGTCTAGAGCTTACAGCTATTTTACCTAATATTCTCCCTTTGAAGGTGTATAGATCCCCAAAAGCTAGAATTCACCAAGAGATAAGTTTAATATACTAAGAAATTATATTTTCAGCAAATTCTTCAGAATGAACCCTTTTTAACATAGGATTACGTTCCTCAATAACAGTCCTCCGGGAAGAAAAAAAGTGTCTGTCCTGTGTCTTATAATTTTGGAGGTGTGCCAAACCCAGTAGCAGTAAACAGTTAAACAGAAAAGTACAAAACGCCCCCCCCCCCCCAAAAAAAAAATAAGGAAGTAAGCAACGATAAATAATCCTACATTAATAACCCATGATAGTTTTGTTGGAAGAGACTACCTGAAATATTTTTTGCACATTAAGGCAGAAAACATAAGACTAAGCTTATTCAAAAGCGTCTCAAATTATCTCAAATACTTTGTGGATTTTGAAAGCAGTTTCTTCTACAGGAAAGAAATAACTGCAAAAACTCAAAGTTCTTCACAGGGTACAAAGGAAGTTAACTGCAAAAGTAGGATTAAATAGAAACTTGTATAAGTCATAAAAAAAGCATTGCAAACTTAATAATGCAGCTTAAGTAATGAAATAAAAAAATTAATTATGAGATTGCTTTTTACGGTTCTAAGAGTATTTTTTCTTTTAAATATATATCACATGATAATAGCAATTCATAATAAAATTTTAAGTGTAAGCTAAAAAAATCTAGATAAATATATACATTAAACAGAAATATGTGGTCATTAAATGGTAAATACACTTTCCTAAAATTTAGTTTTTCTTCTTTATTGTATATTTAGATACTGGGGATATTTAAAACATAACAACAAGAATACAAACTGTTTAGCTTCCAAGCTTTTCACATTTCATTTTTTTAGTTATAAATAATACATAAAATATTAAACAATTAGCTGTATTAAGTCACTCATCTGTAGTAATTTGTTTAAAGCCTACAGTTAACTTCATTGCAAAAATGAAACAAAACTGTTTTGAATAGTACAAGAGATCTTCAGACTAACTTTATTTTATAAAGCCTGAGTCATGCATATAAAAAAAAATCTTAAATTTAATAAACACAGTTAAAGAAAAAAGTAGGGGGGGGGATTTCACTTAAAATTAAGAGTTTAGGAGCAATCTAATGGTATGACTTCATGAAAAACTCTGGAGTATACAATATTTTAAGGCATTTTAAAATTGTGCTGTATTAAGTTTAGAGCAAAATATAGCTAAAAATTTGTTTCCTATCACAATACTTTCTCTATGTTGAGTCAATGCAGATGGAAAAGAATGTTTAAAAATGCATAGATGACATTTTACAAAGATTTATACAAAACACTTAGTACTTTTTGCCTTCCATATTAATAATTATAAAGCTCCAAAGGAAATTTGGAAAGCTGTCTACTATGTGAAAGGCTTTCCAATTTTGAAGAATGATTAAAAGACAAGCACTCACTTGAATTTATTTTTCCTATTTCAACATTATGCCTACATTTTCTTGCTGCCATTAAAATATATGTGTTACATTTTAAATATATATTTCTTAGAAAAAAAAATTAAATTACAGTAAAATTGCCTCCTTATTATACGATTATTTGCAGAAAAAGCCCAGAACCTTAGTCTATCTCTCTTTTACAATGAATATTTAGCATCATTTATTAGTAGTATGAAGTGCACAGCATACAATTTAAAGTACACATTGATTGATATTTGAAAATTTTTAATAATTTCAGCAATATACTGCAATTTAAATATACTTTAACATTTAAAACAGAAAAAAGCTGGTTAAAACTACCCAATAAAAATTCTTAAAAACATAAAAAAAACCAAAAAAAAAAAACAAAAAAAACAAGAGATTAAGACTATTAAAATTTATAATACAATAAACCAACATTATTGTTTTGTTTATAACAACTAATAATCTCAAACTTTAAATCAAATTTTTACTAAAATAAATTTGTAAGGAAAATGTTTCCTTAAGTCATTTACGACTGGCTTGTGAAAACGCAACATTAATTTCTGTATCTTTTAAAGGTATATTCTAGGTTTTGTATGTCTGAAGTAAAACTTTTATTTTATTCTCTATACTTTAATTGTTCATAGTAAAATTTTGTTTCCACATTTGCCCACTTTTGACAATTGCAAAAAATTGTTTTTTTTTTTTTCCTGCTGTTTTGAAAGGGAAAAAAATGACTACTTTCAAATAATAACTGTAGATGGCAACACATGTTAAACTTCTGATTTGATGCTTGTTCCGAGTTTACTAGAGACTAAATGGCTTCAACAGGTAAGGCATAATTTTTGTTTTTATGTTTCTCAATTCATATTTTTAAAAATGTTGCAAAAATGCAACATCAGTCCAATGTGTATTATTTAAGATTTTGATATGCTGCCTAGTTTTTTATGCAGTAAATTGGTATTGTTTTCATTTCAGATAATTTTGCCACTAGAAAAAAGCTATTTTTGACATTGGAAGAGGCATTGGAGTATTTTCATGAACTAGATGATGATATTTTGGAATCATCATCAACAGAAGGTAATGATGAACCACAATTCGTCATTATTCCTCTAGATCTGGGTGATTAGATAGATGAAGAAGCTATTGATGATGATATTTTATGTGAAAATGTCAAATCACCGAAAGACATTGCAAGTGAAATCGACATTTTTTTCTAATAAATGTAAAAGTAAGCAATATAGTAAGAAAAAGGAGCATATTGTAAGGGAAAAATGAAGTCCTACATTAAGCAGGAAACCTTTTGACTTACATTATGTCGAATTGAAAAAAAAAAAAAAAAAATTAAATAAATTAATAGGTCACAGGCCTGTAGATCTATTTTTAGAAATGTTTACTGAAGATTGGTTAAAACATATTGTCGATGAGTCTATAATTTTATTGACGTTGCAAAGTCTAATGCATGGAGACTCTAGATGGATGTAATGAATTCTAAAATAAATTTATTAGAGTTTCATTGATCTATTGCCATATCTTTGATGAAAACGCCTGAAGAAATGCAGATGAATTCAGTTTTACCTGAAACTTCACATGTTGGAAGACCATCTTCAATTCAAAATCTAATTCTCAACGAAACTCGGAAAGACTGTATAGGCCATATTATTACTAAAAACAGTGAAAATAAATTAAAAAGATGTAAACACTGCAAAAGTCAAATAATTACTGTATGTAATAAGTGTAATGTACCTCTTCATGCCAAATGTTTAAGATTTTCACATTTTTAAATAATTTTTTTAATACCGTTATAGACTGCTGTTGTGAAAACGCAACATTTTGTAACTCTCATAAAAATAAATTTTATTTTATGGAAACAACTTAATTGTGTAGTTAATGTTCTAAGAAGTGTTAAAAAACTGTTTGGTGCATTTCCAATAAAGCAAACATGGAGCGGTCTTAAATGGGATCATAATGAAATATAAAATTTCGTTTTTACCCCAGTTGTAAATTTTTCTACATAGACTTAAAACTAAAATATCTGCCAACAGATAATAACAAGATTCTTCAACTCAATAATGTAAACAACTAACAAAGATAATGATACTTAAGATAAGATGTCAAAACAGCACATTAGCAGAAAAATACAGGGTAAAAATCCCAATAAATTGGCAAGTATTAGATTGAAACTACTAAATGCAATTTGAAATGCACGCCAATATATTTTAAAACAAATAAAACCCTAAATGCAACACAGTCCCCAAAATATAGATTCAAACCTATGCCACAGCTCTTTTTGCTTCAGGCATCCCAGATCTAATGCATCGCTGTAACAATTCATCATCATCATCAGAATCGGAAGTACAATCTGAATTTCGAGAATTGTTCAGATTACTTTCATTGAAAGATAAAGAGCTCAAGTCACTAATAGAGGCAGATGGTGACAATATTGGTGTATCTTCAGTTTGGTAAATTCTCATTGAATCGACATCTATAAAGCTTGTGCTCGATAACCATGTTGTGCTAGAATGAACAGGCGCATAAGGTTGACTTTGTGGTAATCGAGATGGGCTGAATTTTTTATTTGATTCAAGAGCAGGATCTGGTAAGAATGAACTATTAGGAATTTGTATCTTTCTAGAAGTACTTGCAGAACTAAGTAGTCTGTTTTGCACATCATTAGCTGTTTTAGGACTTGGCATTCCAGCTCTTATACATTTGGCTAAAAGGTCATCTTCCTCATCCCCATCAGAAATGCCATCAGGACAATTATCCCTGAGATCCTAAAAATTATTAATTTGTAAATATTCATGACAAAAAATTTTAAACACAAGAAAGAAACAGAAGTATTATAAATCATATATTTCAATTTTAATCAACAATAATAGAGAAAATTATATTACAGTCGAACCCCATTATATAACAAACGGATATAACAAAAGAAAATGTTGGTCCTGCCATTTTCCTATAATGCGTAATTTAATTAGAATTGTGTCAGTTTATTGTAATCAATCTTAGTTGATTTAATTCATTAATGATAATTTTTAATAGATTTTATCATTTTTTTAATACATTATTATTGAATACATATTGCAACTAATGAGTTATACATTTTGTGAACTTTAGCACTTTTCTTAATGGTTTGGATATAGCGAACAAAATCTTTGGTCCTTTGAAGTTCGTTAAAATGGGGTTCGACATTATATTAATGATCATTTAAGGTCCATGGGATGCTAACAAGAGAGAACAAAATAACAAATTTAAAACACTTAATAATATTTTTACCATAATAGTAAAAACATTCAAAGCTAAATATAAATAATACGCATAAAGCCTGACAAAGGTTTGGTGCTTAAATATAAAATATACATCTCCAGAATACAAGTAGCCTTGGGCCTAGGTTTTGCATTTGTTATGTGCTCCTTAGCAGGACATAACTGATGAGTATGCTGAAGGGAAAAGAATTCCTAATGTGGAATTTCTGAACATTTTTACTAGTGACTGACAAAGTGCAGTCAACCAGCCCACTTGAGAAGGAACCACTGCCTATCACATCAATTGTAGTACAAAATTTACAACACAAGAAATTTCTATACCCAATTAAATTTCACAAAATTAAATTACCCAATAATAAAATAAAAAAAATTAAAACACTCATTTCTTTAAATAATTCTACTTGACCTCCCACAAAAACAAAACAAAAAAAACTAATGACTTTTTTAAACAACTTAACCTTTTCCTTGCAGGGTGGGATAGCATGTATCCCAAGAATGAATATGAACATATATATATAAACTCCTTAATGGCTGTTATTATTAAAGGGGTATGAAATTTCCCACAGGGTGTCTACTACTTTTGAGAAAGTCAATTTCATGACTTTTCATGACCTTAAAAATAAAATTTCCTGGGGGGGAGGGGGGGGGGGTCCTGCCCGTCGAGCCCCCCGCTGGCTACGGTCCTGGGGGGGGGAGGAATATCTCCCATGGAAGAGAGTTTCATAGTTGAATGCATTGCCTGTTACGTCATTGGTGGGAGAAAGCTTCGCCTTTGCCCGTTACATAACGTATACTCGGTGGGAAATCTGCATATCGGACATAGCCTGTTACGCGGGGAGAGAGAATACCTCGAGCGCAAATAATGACAAGAAGCCAAAATCTATACGGTAATACTAGAGTTCACTGAAAGAAAGACCGATCTGAACTAGTTTGTTCATGAACTACACTTCTCTATTCAGGATCAAAGTAAAAATTGAAGCTCTATTCTTATTTTTTTTTAATTGTTTTTTTTCCGCTGTCCAACTTCTTCTCTGTCGTTAGCATTGTACACCACTTGTTCGTGTTAATTTTAATACTTTACCATATGTCTACTTCCGCTGTGTGTTTCTTCTTATCTCCTCGTATTTTCGTCGCACGAGGGGTAGCCCCAGATGATGACGTATACTCTCCTTTCTGTGAAGGGGAGAAAGAGCATTCGTTCCCGCAGTGGGGAAGAATATAATGCATTTCCCCGTGGAAACTCTGTTATCTCTCTTCCGATGCGACGTCACAAAGCAGGCAACAATTGATCTTTATGTTTTGCTACCAGTTAGGAGCATATTTTCTATTCTACATCATATCGATAAAAAAAATTTTTAATTGAAAAAATTCGTGACCTTTCCTTTCAATTTCGTTACTTTTCATGACTTTTCGTGACCGTTTTCCCATTTCGTGACTTTTTATGTTAGTAGACAACCTGTCCCAGTCTAAAGAGGGAATCGGAAAAATGGGCCCCGTAAGCTAAAAGTTAATTAAATCAACCACTCCAGACTTTCTCACTGAGTATATCTAGGATGGGGCCTATTAAACTGTTATGCTACATGAGGGCTAATTAGACCAGGACCTACTGCTTAAAGCCGATTCCGAATGGCTACAAACATCCATAGGGTAAGCCTAATATATCAGTAAAACAATTTCAAGAGTTCCATAAGTCTATCAGTGAAGAATTTCAGCTTAACAGCAGGTAGAGAGGTGGGGGGTTGTTGCAATTTGTTGATGTAGGTGTACACAATTAAAAACTCATTCAATACACACACACACACACACACACACACACACATATATATATATATATATATATATATATATATTCATTCAACATAATTTTCTAACAACAAACATAGATTTGAATTTGCTTAATATCACCTCAAATATTCCACAGTAATTTCTGAAAATACTGTATGACCCATTATAAATATATTCTAAACAAAGAACTTTTTGACACTAAGCAACAACATACTAAAATCATATATATTCTCCAAACACCCTGTAACCTATATGAAAATTTTTACATGGCCTCAAAGTATGTGACACTGGTTTTCTTCATAATCCCTTCTAGTTACAATTAGTTTTTAAGGGTACTCTAAACATAAATCATTAAAATGTATCAATCATTATTAAAAGTTTAGAATAAGTTTATCTACAGTAATTAAAATGCTTTAAACATAACATGCATTTATGATAGAAGATTTTAGACTTCAGAGCACATGCAAATCTTGTATATAAATAAGATTTATTAATTTTCTACGATGCAGTTAAGATATTTAATCGTACTTGACTTTTAAAATTAAGTTTGACAAAAAAATGAATAAATAAATAATACAGTACAATCTCCCAAATCCGGTAATCTGGAATGCTCTAATAAATGACCAATTTCACTTTTCCATTTTACCATTAGATGTCGCTACCAAAATGATCATTAAAAAAATGTGCTTCCTTTCAAGGAAGTGACAGTAGTGATTTGGAAGTATCTAGGAAAGAAGCTGAAATAGCAGAATTAGTAGAATGTGCAAATAAAGGCAACATTAACTTGGATAAATCGGACATACAGGAAGTTTTAGACATCGACAAAAATGTGCCAATCGTTGGTTCTCTGGGCCATTCTGAAATTATTGATAGTATGGTAAAAACAAAGGTTATGATGACAGCAATTCTGAAAGGGAATCAGAATGCCCCCAAAACAAAAGAATATCAACAAAAGACCTGATAAAATCATTAGATAAAACAATATTAGGCTTAGAACACCAGAATTTTATCTTGGAACATGAAATTATGGCACTATATAGGATTCGAGAAAAAATAATTTAGCTGAAATTAAAGCAACAGACATTATTGACTGAAATGTTTAAATTATAATGTAATTATATGTTCTGTATTTAGGTTTATTTAATAATTAAACTATTTTACATTTTTTTTTTAAAGTGTGTTTATTTTTTCTCCTAAAATTTTGTAGTATTATTTGAAAACCTCTCAAATATGGAATTGCTGTATCTTGAACAATTCCGGATTTCGGAGGTTGTACTGTAATAAAAAAGTTTTAAATAATCTTACATTTTGAGCACAATAATTTGCTGAATGTGAGTCGTATTGAGATTTCCTACATATCCTAGGATGTGATTTCTTCTTTTCAGAAGATTCTTTAGGCATTCCCATTTGTATGCAATGTTGTAAAAGTATATCATTCTCATCACCATCTGAATCTCCATCAGTTTTAATAGGAGATGTTTTCCTAGAAACCTATTAAAGAAAATATAATTCATGAAAACACACTGGGCAGATGTATATATTTCAAATATTCATCAATATATCTTCCTCTTTTGATAGTGTGGCACAGTAAGTTATAAAATATTTAAAAATAAAAGTTTTCTACTAAATTGATGAAATTTGTGCTAAATTTATAGAAAAATCATACACAAGAAAAGATGTCACTATGAATTCTGGAACAGTTACTAAATGCTTACGGTTTTTGATACAGCATTAACACAAGTGATAAAGAAAGCCAGAAAAAAAATGTGCCATTTGAAAATTATCTTACAGCTTAAAGAAATTTGCTTTTATGTCATGATAAATCTGCAGTTAAAATATTACCAACAGACTCGCAAATTGAGGGTCTTGAAAAGAGATCTGCTGATAGCTGTTGTTATTAGTCAAATTTTCACAGTCGATGTAAGCATTCCAGAATTGTGTTGAAACCAACAGATAATCTATAAAAATAATTTAGAGCAATTCTTTATATTAGTTTTAAATGAGGGGGATTTCTGCCATCCTAGATCAGGGGCTGATGAAAAATGCTGATATGGCACCTTTCAAGCATTCGTTTTTTAGCTCCTGTATGGGAACTGAACAAGTTGATAAAAACCTTTCCCTTTTGATCGGGCCTCTTGAATTTATTTTACAGCTCAGTTCAGTTTTTATATAAATGGTCAACAGTTTCATTCAGTTATGCAGTTTCTTATACAAAAGTGCCAACTTCTGTATCATTACATTACTTATAGATATAAAAAAGAAGAAATTAAAAAGCCCTTGACTTTCGAAAGGGTGTACAGGAAATATTAGAATGGGAGAGGAACACAAAATAAAATATGTTTATATCAGCAAAGATTTTAAATAAATAAATGCCTATAAAAAAAACTTTCTTTTTCTTGTAACAGCTAAATACATCTTTATTAATTTATCTATATCTTATACAAAGGGCATCAAAAGAATATCTAAATTAATTAACAATTCAAACAAATCTATACATGTTTTTACTACTTTTTGGAGAATGTCAATTTGAAAGTAAAAATACAGAGCTATATTTTTCCTTCATGGATATTCATGTTGGTAGTTAATGAATATAACAGTTAGCATGTTAATGAATTGTTAGATAAAGTTAATTTATCATACTATATGAGGTATACTAATACTGTTACATTTTCACCTCCATTTTAAATAGGAATAGATATTCAATGATACATACTGGCTTAACACTCATACCAATCTTGTCATTCAATTTATATGGCATTCTAAATGGCATGCAAGGTTGAGACATCACATTATTCATATTATAATGTAGAGCTTCATTTGATTTAACTCTCTCATTTTTATGTTGGACCTGCTTTGAAAAAAATTAATAATTAGTATGCTTTTTCTAAAAAATAAAATGCACTACTGTGTGAAGAGTTAAGTTAGTTCAAAATTACGTAAACAAGGACATTTTTTGTACAAAATATTGTGAAAATAGAGTTATATGAAGATAGTTAGGGATACGTAATTTTCGTATTTACAAAATAGATGCGAATAAATGGAAAATTTCCCGATATGAGCGAATAAATGCAAAAATTATTTCTTTACTACTTTTTGGTGAGAATTTGGTGATAAACTGCTTTTTAAGTGAAATTAGGTAATAATAGTAATAATTGATTAACATAATTGCTAAACTAAGACCATCTGAGATCTATAACTGAGAAATCTCACTCTCCTTTGGATTTTCTCCAAAATTCACCTGGATAGTTTGTCTATACCAGAGTCAAACCTAAAAATCTAACTGTAGAAATCAACCATCAAGTTTTGTGGAGCAATTTAGTAGATATAAGAACATCTCTTGAGTGCCAAAGTCAAGGGTATTTCAGCTACTTACAGCAGTCAACCAAGGGACTCCCATTGATGTTATACAGATTTTAATTGCAATGAAATGCTGCTACCTTAACTTTGTAAAGGCAGCTATACAAAGCTTTATAGTCCTGTTAACAGAGTAGATGCTGAGATATTTTAGTATGAACAACATAATAATTAATGACAAGAAGGCAAAGACTTAAGTAACATAATGTGGAGATTATTACAATGTTAGCTTTTAACTAAGAATTTTAATACTTACCTATCAAAGTAAGTAAAATTGTGATTTTTTTTAATAAACGTGAAATTTTTTAATTTAAATATATTTTTTGCGAATAAATGCAAAATTTACGTATTCCTAAAAATATAGACAAAAAAATTTTAAATTACAAAATAAAACGAACTTGAATAAAAGACATATATACCACAAATTAAATGAATAAATATATTAAACATTTTTTTATTAATTATGATAACAATGATTATAATAAATTTCTCTGAATTCAGTTAAGATTTATTTGAAAATTGTCAACTTGAACTACATTTTAAAAGTTTAGTTATTTGTTAAATATTTGTACTTCAGAAACCTTTATATAAGTTCTGCTTTCTACACTGATATTGGTTCTCTCTCTCCCAAAACATGCCAAAAACTTAACAAGTACTATTACTCAACACAAACAGTACAAAATTAATTGTATGTAGAAAAGATCATATTAATGAACAGTTACTTGTGAACTATTAAAAAGGAGCAGAGCATTAGTATGGCAGATCATATTAATGACAAATAACTGAAAAATTAGTATCTTATTTGATGCAAAGATCACACAATTAGAGACTTGCAGTAAGTAGGCAAGTAAAACTCTTAAAAGCTTAAATAACTTTTATCACCATAGAAAGTCTCTAACCTTAAAAAGCAGTAATGAAATAAAGGTTTATTTGTGGCATACAGAAAATTATCACTCCAATAATATTTTTAGATTTACTGTTACAAATTATTGATTTTCTTGATCTTATTCTTTTGGGTTATGACAAATTGATGTTAGTCACTTGTATTAGAGTACAGTTTTGAAATAAACTAAAGCACAGCCTAGCTAGTAGATCATGATTTTCAGCTTTTTGAACTTTTAAAACAAGTCATCACTGAAACTGCATCATTATTGAAATTTAAAAAAAAATACCATATGATTATTTCAAAGTGTTATAAATAAACTTTGAAATAATCATATGGTATTTTTTTTAAAGTGTTATAAATAAACTTTGTCTACAAAATCCTAAATTTTTAACAGCAAAGAAAAATAATCATTAAAGCTTGGCATCAGAGAAGCAGACTACAGGACAAACTATTAAAAAAATCAGAGTTTTAATAAAGAATAAAGCTCAACACTAGATTTTGTATTAAAACCTTAATTTGTATTAACTTAAATGAAATGCAAACCAAAAATATTTACTTGAGAATTGCTAGGGACACCAGGACATTCCAATCTTTTATACACATGGCTTGTAACTTTATTTTCAGGTAACTTATTTGGCATTCCTAACTGAATGCACTGTTGTAAAAGAACATCATCTCCATCAGAATCATCATCAGATTTAGATGAAGTTTGACTGAACAAATCCTACATTTAAGAGTTTTATAATATTAAACTGAAAATTATGAAACACAAAATATATGAAACAAATATGTTTGTTGATATAAATTATCTGAGAAATTCCAATGGAGAGAGACAGATTAAAAAGACTTAAAATTATTACTCCAGTATAATCTTGATACAGTACAACCTCCCAAATCCGGACGTCTCATCCAGAATGTTTTAATAAATGGCCAATTTTACTTCTCCATTTTACCGATAAATGTCGCCAAAATGATCAGTAAAAAAAATGTGTTTCCTTTCAAGGAAGTGACAGCAGCGATTTTGAAGGCTTTCAAGTGTCTGGGAAAGAAGTTGAAAGAGCAGAATTAGTAGAATGTGCAAATAAAGGCAACATTAACTTGGATAAATCAGACATACAGGAAGTTTCAGACATTGACAAAAATGTGCCGATCGTTGGTTCTCTGAGCGATTCTGAAATTATTGATAATGTGGTAAATAACAAAGATTATGATGACAGCAATCCTGAAAGTGATTCACTATGCCCTAAAAATGAAAGAATGTCAATGGAAGACCTGATAAAATCATTAGATAAAATAATATTAGGTTTAGAACACCAGAATTTTATTTCAGAACATGTGTTGGGATACTCCCCACTTTTTCTTCTTGCCAATTTGGAAGTTAAACTTTGTTGTTTTTTCCGCACAGCGTCCGATGTGACGGCGTTGGGAATGACATAATGTTTTATTACGATCACAAGTTGCGATGTGTGATTGCCATCACTGGTTGCGATGTTTAAATAATTTTGTAATACTTCTTATTTTCAATGTTAATATAATTTTGCAAAACTTCTTATTTTCAATGTTAATATAATTTTGCAATATTTGTTATTTATTGTAAATGTATTTTTTGTATAGATATTTATTTGACATCCACTTTATTTTCTGAAATTTATGCAAATCAGCCAGATGCCCACATGAGCAAATGAATATGTGATGTTTTTTTTTTGCTTGGCTCGTGGCAGGTGAGTCGGAGCGTTGTAGTAGGTAGGGAGCTTTTGACAATCAGACCTGCCAACCTCAGTAAGAGAAAAATCCTGCAATATTCTACCGTGAATAAAATAATCGACATAACACAAAACAGTATAGTAAAAAATTATAATAAAAGAATTATAATGTATACTGACTTATAGTTTATAGGATCTCTTTAAAAATATTACATAGTTCAAAATATTTCCTTACTGTTCAGCTCATCTTGAAATTATAATATTAAACAAAAGTTATATATTTGAAATTTGTAATCATACATTTTGATGGACATCATATTTACACTAGCAGGGAACCCAGCAGTCTATATTTTGAGTACTTCCATTTCTTTATAATGTTTGTTTTAATTAAATGGAAAAAATCTTGGAATTCTTGTAGCATTTACTGTAGCTGATTTTGCTCTTTTAAAAAATTCATTGTCAAATTGTTCTTCATAACAGTGTCCTTGTGGATTCGATTTGCATATTAGCAAATTTTCTAAGGTTTCCCTTGACATAGATGACCTGAACTGAGTAGGTATTTTTGTTATATAACTAAAAATCCTCTCACACTCTGCATTACTGTGAGGGGTTGTTAAAACCAGCGTTATTTTTTTTACGTTCCGGAATCCGGTAATAATAGTACCCATTCTGGAAACCCGGAAGATGCATTAAAAATCCGGCATTGCTGGGGTAAATCTGGAGAGTTGGCAGGTCTGGACAATGCTCGATATTATTTTGTCTTTTTGTGATGGTTTGCCGAATAAAATTACTGTTTGTTTTTACGTGAAGACTGCTTTTTTGCTTACTGTTCCTTCGGCCTACTGTTGTGTTCTGCAGTGGTGTTTTTGAGATAACCTACCATGTTTTATTTTATCGCTTCGACCTTGCCAACAACATGAAATTATGGCACTATATAGGATTTGAGAAAAAATAATTTCTAATAAGCTGAAACTAAAGCAACAGACATTATTGACTGAAATGTTTAACTATAATGTAATTATATGTTCTGTATTTAGGTTTATTTAATAATTAAACAATTTTACATGTTTTATTTTAAGTGTGTTTATTTTTTCTTCTAACATTTTATAATGTTATTTAAAAACCTCGCAAATCCGGAAAATTTCCAAATCTGGAATTGCTGTGTCCTGAACAATTCCAGATTTGGGAGGTTGTACTGTATAATCAAATCTTTCTACTATAGCTTATCTTTAATTATCATGGTAGATAATGAAATAGTATAAATAACTGACATTCTATTCTTATTCTGAGGAGCATCGTCAGCAAAATTTTTACAAATACTGGACTTTCAATTATATTTCTTCTTCTTAAAGTAATTATATTTTTTTGGTTTATCAGCAATGTTGACAATACTCAGACAATATATATTTTATTTCTAACCTTTTTCTTATGTGATGCATGGATAGTTACCAAGCTGATAGTTGGATGTTCAGTGTATTATAAATAGAAAATAAATTCATTTATTTACAATACACATTTAAAAAGGACAATATTTGAGAAATAACTGACATGCTTATACTTCGAATCATGATTTTTTTTAATATCAAAGTCAGTTTATATGCATGAAATATGAGTTTTTAAGCAATATTTAACAATAAAAACTGTATACAATAAAAATATATTTATCTTACTTTTTCCGAACTGTAGTTGATGGTGACAGGTGAAAATCTACTTTTAATGAACCCTTCTGCACCCCCTACAGTTTTATTAGAGGAATTTTCTGGCATTCCCAATTGTATACATCGCTGTAATAATGCATCATCATCATCATCTGAATCATCATCTAATTTCACTGGATTGTTATTCGTCAATTCAATCTAAGATAACAAAGTATAGCTCTAAATAAACATTAAAAGGATGGAAGTCTACAAAAGTGTAACAATTTATAACAGGAAAAACAAATTAGCAGGTATATAACTGCTAACTTTAGAAAAGTAAAATCTAGAAAATGCAAGACTTTGACAGAATTCTGTAGCCAATATGAAAATTATCTTAAAATAGGTGTTTTTAATTTGATTATTGATATTATACATATATTAAAATATGTTAATAAGAAACACATTCTAAACAAAGAATAGAAAGATTCATTACAGTTTAATTTATTCTTATAATATCCTTTGACATAAATCCTCTTATAGAAAGTTTAGTTAAAGACATTTTTTTTTTTTTTTTTTTTTAAATCTTGAACTGTTTTTTTAAAGTAATTTCTTTCCTCATAGCAATTCATGTTTTAAAATAATAATTTTTAAATTATACTCTTGATTTAGCTCAAATATGTTTTTGTTGTAAAAATCCACATTTTGTAAAATGAAAGTATTTGTTTTTTCATTTTTTAAAGAATTTTTTATAATTAGACAAAATTTTGCCTTTTTGTGTAAAAATTCATCAGATTTACATGTAAAAAGTAAGTATCTTACCCAGATTACTTGATCACTTTTCCGTGGAAATTTGTTAAAACTGTGGTTTTCTAAGTAATTTTCTGTACTGAATGCTTTTACAGCAAGGCTATACTTTGTTTTATTTGGAATCTTAACATACAGTAAAGAAAATTTAAACATCTCAACAATGAATCATGATTTATTTTAATTAATCTTTTGTCTACTATATAAAAAAGTAAACTCTCAGAAATATCTGCAAAATCTTGCAAAACGCAATAAATTATTTACAACAAATTATACAAAAGATTACAAGCAATCAGAGTTTTTTTAGACAAATGATGGATGAAATATCGAAAGGAATCCAGGAAACACAAGACAAGGTGGAAGAAGGCGCGACCAACCTAAGGAACAAGCTCGACTTGAAGGCCTGAGAGGCAGAAAAGGTAGTCACGGACACTGTTAAGGATGCCCAGCCAAAACAGAGGACTTCGTGAACAAAACCAGTGCCGAGATGAAATCCGGCCTGGACAGCGCCCAAAAGAAAGCTCAGGATTCTTTGGCCTCTACACACAGTTGAATATAAACTACACAACTGTAAAGCATATAATTAAGGATACATAACACAGGCCTGCAACCATAAAAGTGTTTAGAAACCAATAGCTGATACTGATAGATTTTTTGGACACTGATTTCAGGAAAAATAGTAAAAAAATTCCATGACATACCATTTTTTCAAAAAATTGAAAATTTTGATTTTCGTAGCCACCAATTGATTGTGTTAATTAAGGAAGGGGATAAGCATATAGTGCCATAAGTCGTCATTACTGAAGAAAACTGGAGATTTTTCTGTGTCTGGTGCGAAAAAAAAAACGGAAAAAAGAAACAATCTAAAGAATCTGCCAAACTCTTGGCTCTAGGCTAAAGCAAAAGAATTTATTGGCTCCTGGTACCTCTTTCTCATGGTTCAGAAAAAGAGAAACAGATTTCGTTCCATACTTTTCTCGAGATAGTGGATTGGTTTACTGTAGCAATGTCCTTGGATTGATGGAGGATTTTAATATACAGTATGGCGTGAACGAGTGGAGGCTCTTTATTGACTCCTCAAAAAGAAGCCTCAAAGCAGTGCTCCTGCCTAATGGCAGCAAGTATGCTTCAGTGCCATTAGACATTCTATGTACCTGAAAGAATCTTACGAGAATTTAGCTTTGTTTCTCACCCATTTGAAATATTAAGAACATGGATGGATGATATGCGGCGATCTAAAAGTGCTTTACATGCTTCTTGGACAACAAGCAGGAAACACCAAGTACCCTTGCTTCATGTGTGAATGGGACAGTCGGGATAAAAAGAATCATTGGATCAAAAAGGAGTAACCGCAAAGGAAAGCATAATACTTGAAAACAAAAATGTAGTAAAGGAAAGTTTGGTTGATCCCAGGAAAGCCTTGTTGCCTCCATTTCACATCAAGTTTGGCTTGATGAAACAATTTGTTAAAGCTCTATCAAAAGAAGGAGAGTGCTTTAAATATCTAGGCAACAATTTTCCAGGACTGTCGGAAGCGAAAATAAAGGAAGGTGTTTTCGTAGGTCCAGATATTCGGAAACTTTTTAAAGATGAAGTGCTTGAAAGTAAAATGCTTTCTAGGGAAAAAGAGGTCTGGAGAGCTTAAAGGAAGTCGTCACATAATTCCTCGGGAATGTTAAGGACCCCAACTATAAATCTATCGTGAAAAACATGTTAATGAAATTCAAAGACTTGGGTTGTTCAATGAGTTTCAAAGTGCATTTTTTAAATTTGCATTTGGACTACTTTCCTTTTTTTGAGCAGTTAGTGATCTTGGTGAAATTAATGAAGAACAGGGTTAAAAATTTCACCAAGATATCAAAGAGATGGAGCTTAGATACCAAGGTAGATGAAAAGTCAATATGATGGGAACTACTGTTGACACAGAAAAGTCCCGTGTACTGACTACAACAGACTAAGTGCCAAAACAAGCTTTCACGGAAAAAGGAAAAGAAAGCATTAAGGATATATGAATCCAGGATGTATTAAACAATGGCAACCATTAAATGTCCTAATTAATATAATTTCTAATTAATATATATTTAGCAAATCATTTCCAATTGTTTTATATATTAATTCATTCGTAAATAAAACACTTAAAAATATTTTGAAAAGACCTTCTTCTCCCCAGAATATATACAGTAGGCTTTTTTGTCCATATATTCAATGCCATTTTGTGAAAAACCCTTACGTGATTGAGAAAAAAGGATGTCATATTTGAAATCAGCACACCAAATAATATAAAATTCAGTCATTACATTGCAAACGCTTTTTTATGACTCAAATTTTGCAGGCCTGTGTAATTTTCGTATTTACGAAATATATGCAAAATTTGCCAATATAAGCGAATAAATGCGAAAATTATTTTTTTCTTACTTTTAGGTGAAAACTCAGTGATAAATGGCTTTTTAAGCAAAATTAGGAAATGGTAGAAATAATTTATTAACATAATTGCTTAAGTAAGACCATCCGTGGTCTTTAACTGAGAAATCTCACTCTCCTTCAGATTTGCTCTGAATTTCATCTGGACAGTTTGTCTTTACTGGAGTCAAACCTAAAAATCTAACTGTAAAAATAAACCATCAAGTTATGTGGAACAATTTAATAGATTTAAGAACGTCTCTTGAGCACCAAAGTAAAGGGTATTTCAGCAACTTACAATAGTCAACCAAGAGACTCCTGTTGATGTTATACAGATTTCAATTGCAAAGAAATGCTGCTACCTTAACTTTGCAAAGGCTATACAAAGCTTCTATAGTCCTGTTAACAGATTAAATGCTGAGATATTTTAGTATGTACAACATAGTAATTAATGACAGATGGCAAAGACTTAAGGAACATAATCTGGAGACTACTACAATGTTAGCTTTTAACTAAGAATTTTGATACTTACCTATCCAAGCAAGTAAAATTTAAATTTTTTTAATAAATACAAAATTTTTAATTTATATTTTTTATGCGAATAAATGCGAAATTTTATATATTGTATTATTTTTGTTGCAAAATTTTATATATTGTATTTTTTTCTTGCAAAATTTACGTATCCCTACAAATAATAATTGAAACAGAAACTTTAGGAATTGAGATTTGAAATAAATTTGAATAAACCAGAGTTATCAAATCTTTGTGTGTTTAAAGGTTTTATAGCTGTGGTTTTAAGTTTCCTAACTTTTTGAATAAATTTTGAGCTACCCTAACACTTTGGATTTAGAATATTGCTAACATTTGTAGGTTTTCCTAGACCTGTAAGAGCTATGTAGATACATTTCACTCAAATATGCTTCTCCTATTCAAATAAAAATCTCACAAGTTTGCTCAGTATGGTAACCCTAGTTATATACTATAAACAGGATTACAAAAATACTATAAGAAAGGAGAAAACATGACAGTATCTTATATTTCATACAAAACCTTAGAAACAAAGAAATTGCCTTGAAAATTTATGATTAACATCCAAATTACTGAAAATTACCTGAGGGGCAGATACATTTTGAGGATGAGGTTGAAACTCTATTTTTTTACAAGGATTTATATCACATTTCTTTTCCGCTGAATTGTTTGGCATTCCTAATTGTATGCATTGTTGGAGAAGTATGTCATCCACATCAGAGTCATCATCAGATTTGGATAACTGCCCACTCAAATCCTATATTCAAAACATGAAAGAAAAAAAAATCTAATTTGTAATGACAATACTTTCATAAAAGATAAATTTTAAAAACTTGAGAGTAAATAACACAAAAAATAAATAAACAGCATTATATTTAATTCTTCCATAATTAAACATAATGCTATTCTAGAAAAGTCCAAAAACACAGTACCATTCATTTTAACATAGAAAAAAAATTGATGAACATGTGAGCATGATTGGACCATTAACATGAAAAATTTAATGTAAGAAAATTAATCTATTAATTTAAATTCAATATCCCAAAGAGTACACTGCTGGTATCACAGAACAAACAAATGAAATTTTAAACAAGATGCAAGATCATTAATCATCTCAAAATATTACATTTTCTATGTATTTTCATTAAAATGTAATAAATATGAACAATATTTAATTTTGGGATCTCTCTTGTTTAATTATGTAGCACAAAGATAACCACACAAAACAAAAATTTGTAGAGACCAATTGTTATACTAAAACTAAGCTGAGCTTGTTAACCTAGAAGTCCCCCCCCCCACCTATATAAAAAAAGTAACTTGAATAACACCAGAATAAAAATTTTCTCTTCTCATTGCTAAAGTATTATACTGGCTTAATATATGTTATGACAAAATGAAGACTTTCAATTTAAAATTAGAAATTAAAAAGTACATACTCTATCATTCTGCAGGGAGAAAGAAACATCTTTATAATCAGGATGGGAAAACACTTCATCTATTTCAACAGAATCATTTGATAATTCCAGCTGTTGAGCCAAGATTTCATTATCTTCTTCACAATTTCTTTCGGATTTATAAGAATCCAATGGAACATATTCCTGGAAACAGGTTTATATCATTATCCCATTTTTACAAAAAGAAAACTCAATTAGAAAGCATGAATCAGAAACAGGGTTAACCTACAAAATAGAAAAATTTAACATACTCTAGCTTTTAATTATTATATAAATGATTATTATTATATGAATATATAATTATGGAACATATTAGATGGTTCAACTAATGTATCATGTTAACACTAGAACTACCAAGAAATTAAGAGTCTAGAGAGATTGTCAAGAGTTATAAACAGTTATAACTAGTAATGTGTTTTCACTTACTAAAATAAGTATAAAAATAAGCCCCAATTTGCCTGTTTTAAATGAAAATTGGGAGAATTGAGTGGAAAACAAAAATCTTGTATCAAATTGCAACAATATTACAGTTTATAATATACATATCTGTATACATAAACAATAATCATGATCACATGGCACAATGTATTGATTAAAATTTTACAGTTACCATTTAATTTGCAGTTAAACCTCTATCGTAGAACTGCATTAAAACAATACAAGAATCTGAATAATAAAGAGGATAATATTATTGTAACTAAAATCCATCTGATTATATATTGCTGCTCTGTTCCAAAACTATTTGTTTTGTTATAAGTGAATGCTGATAGAAAAATCAGAGAATTATAAAATGGTTAACAGCAAAAAAATTGTGATACTTGAAAGAAGCTGGTTAATTATTTAAGAGTACAAGAACACACTTTGGGAAATTCTGGTCTAAAATATGAAGCAAATGTAAGTAAATGAATAGAAATTTTTTCCACAGAGAAACATACTAAATAACTGAGTTTAATTGAGCAAGTAAATGAAATCAGTATTGATCACAAAATTATAATTTAACAAGTACACATTCCATGCAGCTCTTATATGCCTTGTTTGTGTACTTGCATATATGGTGCATTGAGCCCTTAGTGTAAGTTGTCCATGTCTTTTCATTTTCTATATCAATGGGGATCTCGGGGCCTTGGGATGTCTTTTGGTTATACCTGCATCCTATTCAGAAAGTTCCCCTTGAGGTAACTGATTTGGTTAGGCTCCCTGATGACGAGACCAGTTGGTTACTTCGAAATCTGGTTTAGTTACTGCACTACTACAGAATCTTGCCTTTGGTGCATGGAGCCCTAAGTGCTTGTTTTCTGTTTGTTTTTTGTCTACATTCTTCCTATAATTATCTAACTCTGTTGTATTATTTATTTTTAGTTATATTTGTATAATAACATTTTTTTTTTTTAAATTTTGACACAAACATGAAAATGAATGCAATGTGACAAAATAGATAGCAACAGAGATCAAGAGATAAAAATCACCATAAGCATTAAGATACCCTGTATAAAATATCTTTGATTTTGTTTAATTAGTAAAATTTTAAGAGAAATGTAGTAAATTCCTAAAAAACAGAACCCATTTTATTACCCCAAAATTATCTCTATTTACAAAACGTACAAACGGACGCAGTTAAACAGACAACAACTACTAACAAAAGGTTTTGCCCAATGATATAAGAAGCAGCTGAACAAACCTACTATCTTTAACATAATTAGTTACAGAATCAAAAATCTTACAGACAAATACATAGCAGTGGGCATTTCTTTTAGTATCTAAAATTACAGCAATTATAAAATTATATTAAAAGTACCTAAAATAATCTTAATTAGAAAAAATACAATTTTGAGTTTTATCTTATTAATAAAAGCGAATGTTTGTGTGTGTGCGGGCTACAGACGAATCTATAAAACTTACAACTGTGAAATTTGGCACACGGGTAGTGAAGAGTCTGAACGTGTGCACCTCGAAGCCCGAATTTTAAATTTTATTACCGTTAATTTTTAATTAATAAAAATCCAACAATTTTTGAAGGGTGAGTCCAGAAAATGGAAGAGCCTCCCAGTCGCCATATTTGAAAATGTCAAAATCGATGCATTTTTTTTTCATGAAAGTACATAAATGTTACTTAGTTGGAAAGAGCTTTAAAAACTGATAATTTTTCTGCATACACTTAATCTGTTATTTCAATAGTTTTAGAGTTATTTGGATTCTAATCTTATTTGGATATTTGGATTTCACGGGAGAGTTAAGGCTGTGGCGCCATCTTTCGGTTCTGATTACAATTGAGTGCTTTATTAAGAAACATTATTCAATATTATTATTTTAATACTGAACTGCTATTGAAATAATCACAGAATTGTTTAATAAAAATTAAAATGCATATAAGAATTATATGGAAGAAATATAATTCTACAAGGGATTGTTTTTCCTGGGTTATACAATAAAAGACAAGAAATAAAAGATCCAAAGCGTGATTCATTCACAGCATGATTATGCAATTATAAACACCGAAAATAACATTTCTATTATAAAAGAAATAAATTTTATTAAAATCTCATTACTTCTCTTAATAATATTAAGATGGTTTAAAATCATTATACACACTTCACATTAATTGATTCAATTTTTTATGCATATTTGATTCTATTTGTGCTCAGGTCCGCTAGATGGCACCACAAGACTGATACAGTATGCGCTGTATTAAGGGTGACACATATTTATTGTTGCACCACAAAATTTCAATACCTCTATTCGTTGTTTTTTAGTGTTTCCATTCTCTGACAATGATTGCTGTAAGGAGAAGGTCCCTAAACCGAAAGCCTAGACAGGTGAAGCCCAGCTAGTTAAACATCTAATTAATAAATACCTAATTAATAACATAATTATTAATAAACCATCTTTATAAGTATAATACTAGAAATAAAACAAAGATTTTAGTAGTGTATATTAATGTATATCCTAACACTCATTTTATTTAGGTACCATTCATTAGAGTGCTAATCATAGTGTCGCTTACTTTTGTTTTGCATAACTGCATATGATTTGATGTGACATTATTCAAATCATTATCTTCAGTTTTTACAGGATCTATTTTGTCTTTTTCACATAATTCTATATTGTCCAATTCATTATCACTATCAGCTTTGGTACCATCAATTTTAGGACTGCCACCTTTATCAGTAAGAGCTGGAGACATAACTTCACCAGGAGAATCTGGTAAATCACTTGGAGAGATTAACCCACTTGTAAGAGCACTAGCAATAAAAAATAAATTTAAATAAATGCATCATAAAGGAAACATATTCAAGGACAAAATAAAAAAAAATATCATTACTGGTTTATATGCATTTTACTCAAAGAAAAGATATATTTAAAGTAGTATATACTCTTGCCAAAGATTATATCGAGTTATTTAAAATTAATCATATGATTTCAAATCACTGTATTTTTTAATTTAACAAAGGATGATTAGTGATACATAGTCAAAACATAAATTTTCCAGATTTAACAATGTTATGCCTATTCTTAGGCTTATCCCGAGACTCAAGCAATGGTTGCAGGTATACACCATTTTTGACACACCCTAAATAAGATGTTGCTTAGACAAAGATCTGGCACCATGTAGATGCATCCACAGATGATTGATTATTGGCTAAATTTAGAGGAAACATCTATGTTAATGCAAATGAAATTGCTGATAATAGATATCAATATTTTCTCTTTATTTTGTTCACATATATAAATATGCATATACAGCAGCAAAACAAATTTTATAAATATTTTTGCTAAACAGTTGTCACTCATAGCACAATATCCAGTAAATATATATATTTTTAACTTTGTGTACAAATGTATCTCTTTTACAATTTGCATTTTCACAAAGCAGTTCATAATAAATATTCATTTATTTTAATATTTATTGATATTAATTGTCAATACAGGAAATTCAAATAGGGTGAAGTGGGGTAAGTGAGAACGCAAAATCATGCAGTTCCACTTTGAATCTTAATAAGTTTTTAACAAGTTGTGTTTATATGAAAATTTGTATACATAGTTTTGGTTATGTTCTACATTTATAGTTTTATTTTTTTAAATTCTATTCACAACTTATTTTGCGGTAAATATTTAAAGTTTTTGTATTTTGCATTCTCACTTACCCCCGCACTTTGTGCAAGTGAGAATGTAGTCCCAATAAATCAGGGTTCGCAAATGATCCGGATTTTAAGGAACAATCCCTTATTTGTAAATTTTGTCCCACGTCCCAGGGAACTTTGATACAGGATGGCAAAAGTCCAATTTTTCGTTGAAATGAGAAATTTACTGTATATGAGTCGGGCACCTACAATTGTTGACGAAATGTCTGTATGAGCCTGCTTTCATCACTAATTGGTGGGAACCAAACATCACAACGACAAGTCTCTAGCCCATCTCAGTCTAGAGCTAAATACGAATGAAGGATAGCGTGTGGTCGTATTGTGATAGATAGTGGTGTTTTAACTAAGTGTTTATAAAACTAATCCCTGAATATGAACAGTGGTAATGGTAAATATTCAAAATCCAATGGTGATGGACTAAATAAAAAAGTTACATGTTTTTAGGGATGAATGGATGAAGGACGAAGATTGGCCTAGGCCTAGTCCCAACAACGGCAATAAGATATGCTGTAGCTATTCAAGAAGGATTTTTTGGTTGCCCATGGAGGTCAAAAGCACAGTCGAGACATGTGAAACTAAAGATATTGTAATCGTTTTTAATTTTTTTAGTAATGTGTCTCCCATTTTTGAAGTCGTCAGTAAAAAACTTCAAAATGCTAGCATAACTGCAGCTGAGATTTATGACATTATGGTTAAGATGGTAAAGCAGCTAGAGAGCAGATTTGAAGACAAGTTTTATGGAACTTTTGTTACAAAAGTAATGAAGCAGTTACATGATAGTAAAAGGAAAAATCTTATTGACGGATTCCAGGAGTTTTTGGAAACAGCAATAAAATACTCGAAAAAGTTGTTTGACTTCACAGACGGAAATCCCTTTATGTTTTAAGACCAATAGTTTTAAATCACAAACTCCCATTTACCGACTTGTTGGCTGCTGTGGAGCAGTTGAATCTTGAAAACAAGGTATCTGTAGACAATTTTTATAATGAGTTTTCTTCAATAAAAGACTGTCTTGACATTTTGATTGCAGAAAAGGAAATGAGTGGAGGCAGTAAATGACAAATGCTGTTTCAGAAAACCTCTGAGTTGCCAAATTTATTTAAGGTTGTCTCTTTTTTTTCTGAGCATTCCACCATCTAATTCGTTTGATGAAAGAGTTTTTTTACACATGAACTTGAAATAGACTGATGCAAGAAATAGGTGCTCTGCCCAGTTAATAAAAGCAGAACTGATTGTTGTAATCAACTCTACACCTGTAAGTTGCAATGAGTTTTTTCACAACCTCAAGAAAAATCAAAACTTGAAAAAAAAATTTTAGTGCAGTGAAGTCATGTACGATTTCTTGAAAAAATAAACTGTTCAACTTCAACATGTCATTAACAAAGCTAAATGACTAAGAAACTTATAATAACTGAGTGTTAATTCATTATTTTTTAAATGTGTTTCAGTCTTTCAGTTTGAAAAAAATGTAAAATAAATTCTAAAATAAGTTTAATTACTCTTTTTATTTTGGTGCCTGACTCATTCCATAGTAAGGCCTATAGCAATCTGACAAAGATTTTCTCCTCTGAAGTTCCCTTTGAAAGTGACAAAATTGCTCTAGTAGAGTTAGCTACTGTATGTCACTCAGTAAAACACAATATATTATACAATTCAATGGACTGTGGGAACACGCTCATTCAAAACTTTTTTAAGCCTCAAAAGTCGCCCCAAAGATTTTCTGGGCACAATATATTATGTACATTGTACAATAATAAAATTAAAAACTTTACATACTTGTCCCTAACACTTTATAAAGGCACTTACCTAGTTGTAGTAAACTAATAAAATAAAAATCAGTTTTGTACTATATACCTAGACCAACTTTAAATTGTTTTTGATTTGTAAATTTTCTATATAATCACATTATTGTTTATTTAACCTAAACTCCATGTAAGTTGCAAAACCTGGAACAAAAAATGCATTGAAAATGGCTATTTGAAAGATTGAAATTTGAAAATTTTCTGGAGGAGTATCCCCAAACCCCTCTTTCCCTGGGGGGATTTCCAAAGCACATAGTAGGACCTGACATAGCTACAGTATACATATCAAAACCCATCCCTTATTTTCGGTATTTTTATTTGGCAATCCTGCAATAAATCATAGTTGCTCATAGCAAAAAAAACAGGGCAAGGGAAAGAATAGATATTTGATGCATAACAAAAGGCTATTTATTTTTTTTAAATGTAGGATTACATTCCTCTAGAAAGCAAAATTTCAGATGCTAAAAATGTCCATCTGTACTTTGTGAGTTATAATTTTGGCAGAGTACCAAACTCAGTCTGTATTGCTTGGACAAGCAGTAAACAGTTAACAGAAAAGTAGTAAAATGCGGCAAAATTTTGACATAGATATATTTATATATATATACATAAGTACATGTATATAGATACATATATACATACAAAAGAGGTAAGCAACGATAAGTAATCCTACATTAATAACTCGCAGTAGTTTCGTTAGAAAAGACTACCTGAAATTTTTTTACATTCTTTCATTTTGTATTCTTTCTTCTTCAAGTTAGCAGTGTCAGCAATGTCCAAATATTAACAAAATAAGTATATTTGTATTATTTGTTTTAGAGTAACAAATGCATATTTAAAGTTAAAATTTTTTTTTTTTTTTCCTTTGCCTAGGCCCTACTGAATATTGAACGACCAGAAAGACACAGAAATAATTAGTTCACCATCTCTTCGAGGCCTCGGCTCTTCCAGGAACACTAATAAGTCATCAACTGGTATAAAATACATCTCAGAAATTGTAACAATATAATTAGAAATTCAATATATTCACACATACAAGGGTTTGGTAGGTATAAAAATTTTCTATTTTACAATTTTTTTTCTGTAAATAAAAACTAAACATAACAGTAGAGCAAGAATTTTCGGAACAGCTTCCCAATTGACCCGTTTTCTTGCCAAGCCAATTTTTTTCCGCCAACTTGGCACCATTGTTGTTTACTCCAGCTCTCCGCAAGGCAAGTGAGTAAGACTGGTTCTTAAATCCCGCCCCCTTCCCGGTACTCGTCGGATAGCATGCAACACAGCTTATTTATTAAACTTTTATAATAAAATGAGATTATAAAGAGATTTCTTAATAAATAAAAAACTTACTTGTAAATATCCGGTGATGATTTTTAAAATATTGAAGTTTATAATTAAAAAAGTCGTTCTTCTTAGGGCACTTAAGACTACTCACCAAAAGAGAACATTCCCTTAGAAATCAGTGATAAACGAGACTATTTCTAGAAATATCAACTATATATAACCTACTGGGGATACCGTCCGAGCCGAACGCATGCTTACCGCCAATTTTGCAATCCGACTTGGATAGTCTAACTAGTGCAGCCTGATATTTAGAAACAATACTGCTAATGGGCAACATAACTATTTGGTTTAATTTAATAAAGCAATAAAAAGTTGAGACTTTTTTACAAAGTAAAAATAATAATTCTAAAATAATATCTAATTGACAAACTAAATCACTACAATCTATTTGAAAATTTAATGTAAATATATTATATATTAATATAGTAAACTATTTATATATGTATAAATAAGCTATGTATAAGTATATTTTGCTTAAATAAAGTATAAAAACTCTAAAAATGAATTTAGAAAATCGTATAGTCACCAAGCACGTGTTAATCCAATGAAGAATCCGTCGGTCAAGCAGCTAACAGAGCAGAAAAAAATCTGAACTAACTTTTGACCTCCTGAACCGACTAGCTTAATATTACAGCAACCCTTGTGACGTAGTTCGTCACCAAGGCGGGTTTTCCGAGCCCAGGAACGAACCGTGCCACAAGGATTGGCGCGAAATCGCCTTGGCGAGAAATCGGGTCAATAAGGAATCTTAGCCGAATTTTCCTACAAAGCCGATTTTTCGTACTCCACTTAACTTATCTTTCATAGCATAAAACTGAAACGAAACCTATTTTAAGTTACTGCTTTAATATTTCTTAAGCTGTACAAAACAACCACTGTTTAAGGGTGAATTCTTTAAACTGTATACATACAAATTAATTTTTCATTTTTGGGCTGAATACAGTAATAGTCCAAAGAAGTTAACAAAGTTCCTTAAAAACTTTTTATCTATCATAAATATATCTGGTAAAATTATGATTAACTGAAAGAACATTATAAACTGAAAGAAACCAAATGCTACTTTCAGTTTTAACTAATCAATGCCTTTTGATGAATGAATTCATTTTAACAGTTTTAGTATTATTTGATACTTAACATCAATTTGCAAAATGACAGTTTCTCAAAAAATACACCAATATAATTTGTAAAATACATCAAGTTTTACACAGATACATGTATATATACACAAATACAATACCTGAATGCACTGACAGAGCTTCTATCATCAACTATAGATTGTTGCTCAAAACTATTAAGGGAAGCAACAGAACTTGATCTTGAAAACATAAGAGGCGATGATGCTTTAGAAATGTCATCTCCACTTCTAAAGCTTACACTTTTTGCTGAAATAATTTTTAAGTATGAAGGTAAAAAAATATACCAAAAATAAATGAATGCATTTTAAATTTATTTTTGCACTAAGAAATTTTAAATGTAAACCAGAAATGTCACATTTATAGCAAAGCATCATAAAACATTTTAAGAGCAATTTTAAACAAAAAACCTTTAAATGATAATACTAATAAAAAAACAACTACATTAGTAAAAAAAGGCTATATAGTTAATGAAATGGAAAATACTGTTAATTATCTTTAGAATCTATGCATCTAACATCATACTGACAAATGTTTATATATTAAATATTACAGATTTTTCTCACAATTATTTAGGGGCACATTTTGAGGACATTGTCATAAGATATTTAGGGATATTTTGTCTGAGATTTGTTTACATAAAATATATCAATTGATAACCAGTATTAAAATATTGTTTTTGGGCGAGAGTGTTTTTGGATTTCAGATACTACTCATTATATTGCATTGCTTTCAGTAAACCAAATATATAGAAAGTAGCCATCTATTCAGGTTCGTCCCAAATCTGTACTCTGTTATGAGATTTACATACCTTCCTTTGCATCATCTTTTTCTTTGCAAAGTGGCGATTCTCCCTTCTTAGAATCTGGAGATTCGACATTTTTCTTAAGTTCCACTTCAAATGAGTCAGAATTTTCATCATCATTCACAGCAGAAAATGTAGGTTTTAAACCAGATTTTTCTACTGTAGCACTAGTGCCAACTTCTCGTAAATCGTAAAGAGATGAAGCAGATGAAATAGTAAGAGGAGTACCTTCAATACAGTACACTTTAACTTCATCATTACAGCTTTGCTTTATTGTCTGAGATTCTTCAGAAGAAGGAAATTCATTAGGTTTAAGAGCAGATTTTCTTCGTCCGCAATCTTCGTATGAATCCAGATCAGCATACTTTTTGCTGTAGTCCACAGGTTGATCATCAAAACTATCTAAATCAGTTTCCACATAATAATCATACAGAGGTTGAACATTCTTATTATTTTTAAAGCTTAACATTTTTCTTTTTACGAAGATTAACAACGATAACTAGGAAACCCTGGGTTTAAAACATATTAAAATTATTTTACTAATAACTCATAGGTTACATCTCTTGAAATAAGTTCATTTTTTTAAATTCGTGGACTAGTGTTTATTTACAGGAATAGTGTCTTCTGTGATTCGACTTGTCATTTGACAAACAATGGTGTGGTTTTAAACAGTCGAACTTTCCGATCCGAATAACTCGATTTCTTTTAACAGGACGGAAATAAAATCCAGCCATCCAGAATCGAAAAACTAGGAGGTTGTGGGAAAATCTGAGACGCGAGATTGGTTAAGTTGAAAGTTTCCCCACACCTAGTGATTTGTGACGTCAATCCTTCGTAAAATCGCAAAGGGTCTATTCTTTTACAAAAAATATCACGTGGATGTAAATATTTCATTTTTTTCCTCCCCTCAGTGATTTTAATATTATTCTTAAAAAGTCGTAACTGGCAACACAATGGAAATGTGTGTATATTCTTCGAAATTGAATTGAGGAGAGCACGGAAAATTGTGATTTTTGAATATCGTTCTGTGAATGCTTTAATTGACAAATAACTTGTAAATAAAAACTTGACTACTTCCTTTCCGCTGTACATTTAGAAATTCATGAAAGCCTCGATGCTGGTAGTTTAACTTTAAAGTGAGTAATTGAGATTTTAGTGATTGTGTTTTCTCTGTACAAACATAGAGCGTATTTTATCATGTTTGAGTTGTTTATTTTTAATTAAAAATGATAAATATTTTTCTACTTCATGAAAAATTAATGGTGTGTTTGCAGTGATGTGTTTGAACATCCGCGCCAAATCTTTCAGATAGCCATATCAAATCAAAATATTCAAAACATTTATATAAGAAATCAAATTGAAAACCTTTAAATTCATTGTAGTATTTTACTTAAGTGTAGACTGAAACGTTATTTGTGATCTGTAGAATGGTAATACAGTACAGAAATTATGAGCAAAATTGTCATAATGCTACAAAATATATGTATTAATGTGCAGCAATTATATTTGTTATACACCGCAGCATCTGAGAACTAGATCTATGTTTTAAACACTGCTTCAAACAACTAGATCTATAAATCTAACAACTGGATTAGACTGTTAAGAAATAGGTCTTACACATTATGTTTAAAATAGTTAACAGTCAAGTTTAGTCATTAGAATTTTGTTTATTTGTATTGATGATTTAATAACTTTATTACATCAAGTCAACTTCATTACAGTTAGGTGTTCATTGAGGGAGTAGGAAATTTGTAGATTATTGTGAAAAATCCTTTGAATGTACAAAAATTAGCTTATAATTATAAGCTGTGTCAATAGAGAGCCTGTGTTTTTCTTATAACAATAGCCTGTGTTTTTCTTATAACAATATATACAAAAATTGACCATGTTAGTTACCCTATTGAACATAAGGGCAAAATTCCTATACTTGTCAAGTAGAACTTTATCTAGAACATAATTGGTCAACTTTTTTTTATGTGTGCTCAAAAAATTTAAAATAATATTCTGTCGAGTTATAATGTGCCATGTAGTTTATCAATGGGAAAGATAAAACTTCCAATAAAAGATTATTTTTAGTAACAAATTTGTACAGTGCTTTTAATGGAATATAGTTTATACTAATAATAATAGAAGTTCTATAAAATTAACAACAGAAAATTAATCAGTCATTCATTGATAGCATTTTTGGAAATAAATATGAGAGTCAGATATTTTATATTATGCTCATTTTTAGTCACTTAGAGAAAAGCATTTTTTGAACAAGATATATCAGTTCATTTACTTCTGAAATTAATTTTTCAGAGTTCATTTCCAATGATAAAGATTCTTATAGATATCAAACAATACTTTTGATTCAACCATTTGTAGTTCTTAGAAGCAAATAAAATTTTTTCGTACAGAATTCTGTGTTTACTCATTATTTCATTGTTGGGATTTTTGTTACTAATGTTTTATAAATGTTTGATTTCATTAGTTTCCAGATCATTTGTAAAATTAACAAGCTTTTGTTTCAATATAGAACTAAATTAGAATCTTATTAGTTATCTTTGATAAAATCAGCCATCTGAGTGTCAGCAAAATTCTTCCGCATGTTACATCTGTTATATGTGCTATAGGTTTGCCATCTAGCATTGGACGTGATAGAAATAATGTCTTCTTATATGGACTTTATTGGAATTTTTAGTATAAGTATGTTAAGCTAGCTTTTTTATTTTAAAACTTTATTCCTTAGTGTTAGAAAATAATGCTCTA
Organism: Dolomedes plantarius; assembly: GCA_907164885.2. Lineage (NCBI taxonomy): Eukaryota > Metazoa > Arthropoda > Arachnida > Araneae > Dolomedidae > Dolomedes > Dolomedes plantarius. The sequence goes on from OU015493.1 coordinate 99,209,062, forward strand.
TTTATGTATAGTTAGAAATTTTTTTTCCAAATAAATTATCATTTATGAATCACTAAAAAAATTGTGTTTCAGAAAATGTGTAAAATTGCCATTTGAAAAAATGAATTAGAGTCTTGTTAAATGTTAATTTGATTTCAATGTATATTGATATATATATCAATATACAAATGTTATTTTTAGTTTATTTTATATATATATATATATACATAGAAGGTGCGCCCATAAAGTAACCGGACAATTATTTATAAATAAGAAAAATATTTCTCACCTTCAAATAAATTTATCTCCTTCAAAATAATTGCCAAAGGAGTCTATACAATTTTTCTAACGTTTCTTCAAGTCATTGAAACACTTTTAAAGGCGTCGGAACTAACCGTTCGCAAAATATGCATAACATTTGATTTAATATCCGAGACGTTTTCAAATTCCTATCCTTTCAAGGATTTTGCATTTTTTTATTACAAAGGACTTATTCACCATGAATTTGTTCCTGAAAATCCAACAATTAATCAGTATTTTTACAAGGAGGGCATTTTTAATTAAGAGACAGGATAAGGCGAGTTAGGAAGGAACTGTTTGATTCTGGGCAATGGTTTCTTTTACACGATAATGCTAGGCCTCGTACAGCAATTTCTGTACAACAATATCTTGTTAAGCATTCAATTACAGTGATAAATCACCCACCATATTCTTCCGACTCATCACCAGCTGATTTTTTTCCTTTTTCTGGAGCTTAAAAAAGGACAGAGATTTGAAAATGTCTCCGATATTAAATCAAATGTTACGCGTATTTTGCGAACGGTTAGTTCCAACGCCTATAAACAGTGTTTCGATGACTTGAAGAAACGTTGGAAAAATTGTATAGACTCTTTTGGTGATTATTTTGAAGGAGATAAATTTACTGTACCCTGTATATTGAAATTGGGAAAAATGCTTTTATATAAATCAATTCCAGTTAAATAGAATTAACTGAAGATTACTGTTGGTAGTTTATTATTTTAAAAGAATATTATTTCAAAAGTATGATATCCATAACTAGTATGTAAATCATACAAATCCTTAAAATTTTTTAAAACATAATGAGAGATAATATTAAAGGTATTTAGAAATTTTATTACTTGAAACTTATTTATGCTGATTTAACAGCTTTAGAGTCGATGTTATTTGAAGAAAAGCATCTTTTCTCCTTAAAACTTCTTGTATATAATTATTTATTAAGGAGACTACTTTATACCTTTTATGGGGGGGGGGGGGAGGAGGGCATAATTTATGAGTAATTCATAGTAAATATTTGTTTTAAACATATTTATATTTAATATGCATCTGGAGGGAGCTTTTAAAATTAGTAAATCTCCAGGAATCTAACAGCTGAAATGTTGAAAAGTTCTTGAAATGGATAAATCACTTTCTTTGTATACAGTGAAACTTCTGAAGCTAGCCACCCCTCTAAATGGCCATATTTTGTTCAGAGCCAATTTTATAACATAAACCTCTTTTCCCCGGTCTTCCTCTTTTCTCTTTTTCTTTTTTTTAATACCATTACTGATCACCATAGCAAAGTTTACTGTAATCTGTTTATGATTATGGTGTTAATTATATTCTACTATTATAGTAATTTGTTAAGCCTTTGAAAAAATAAGTGCTTAATTATCTGTATCTTATATCTTAGAGGAATAATTTAAAATGTGAAATATGAAGAATCGCATCAATTTTGATTTCGATTTTGTTGTTGTTACATATGGCAATTTTTAGAACTTAATCCATTACACTTTGCAGCCGAGACTGCTGGCCATTCATTCAAGGGGGCACCATATAGATGGCCAGCATTACCCTCTACAAGTCGGTCCCGTTATTTAGAACCGAGACTAGAACATTTTACCCCGCACCTCCAGAGGTAAATTTGAGAAGTCGGAGGATTTTGCAGCCATGATGGATTTTTCGTGCACTGTGCCACCATTAGTGTACACTGTGATGGATTTGCAGTGACAGGTGTCGAACCAGAGATGTTCAGATCACAGGCCTGCTGCCCTTACCAACTGGGCCATCGTGCCCTATTTGATTGTAATGCAAGTGTTAATGTAGTGTTTCCAGAAAACTTAACAGAAGGAAAAGACTTAATTTCAGAATTTTTAATATTCCTTTTCAGGTCTTCAAAGATGAAGTGCAAAATAGCTCCAGTTCAAGTTTCTGATTTAGTGCCTTTTTCATCATCATTAAATTCTTCATTTTCTTCAAGGGCACCTAAAGCTACATTTGCTGGAATTAGTAAAAGTATGTGTATCTAAGTATTATACCATGATTCAAATGTCATTTTTAATATTGTAGTATATTAATTTATTTTTAAATATATTTATGAAATTACAATTTGTGTAATTTTTTTTCCTTCTATAAAATTATCAGTGGATGGTAATCTCATATTATCATACCTCAATAAATTAACTACCTTTTCTGATACTGTATACAATATTGAATTTTAAGTGCGAATTACTAAAAATGGTAGCTAAAAGAGTATGTTACTGCTTTTTAAATTTTTGTATTTAATGATTTTTTTAGATGGCTTGTGGATGTGGGTGGTATGTGACACAGCTATCAACATCTATCATACAGAAAATAGTGAGTGGTTTGGAGGTTATTGCTTTGGAGAATCTCTAAAGAAATCTTCTGCCAAAATAACAGCTGTCACAGAATTTTGCTCATCTCATATATCTTTTCCTTGCTTATTAATTTCTGTGAAACATGATCATGAAAGCTTAGTTTGTATGTTTGATATAAATGCTTCCAAAGTAGTTAGAGCTGTGCTGATTCCTGATATGGTAAGTGCATATTTTCCTTTTCTACTATATTCTATAAGTTATTAACATTTATGGGTAAAACTAAATCATATGGTCCCATATTCTCGCCAAGCTTTTTTTTTTTTTTTTTTGCACCAAAGGCTTTGCACAATTTGGGTTTGGGAATTTTAAGCATTTCTAATATTCCTTTCATTGTTCTTTGTTTCCTGTTGCAGAAAACAAACTATCACAAGGACATCACAAGTTCAAATGTAAGCACAATACTACACAGTAGTAAAACAAACTAAGTGCTTGCTGTATAAGCTGTATAGATTGGCTTTGCGAGCAATACTATTACCTCATGTGAATCTGTCCTCATCAGCTATGCCATAAATCTTTTGGCGATATAATCAGTTAAACAAAGCAGTATACATTGGCTTTGGTTGTCTAAATTTCATTGCCGCTAATAAATCATGTGGGAGTGTTCAATTCAAGGTTAACTAATAAACATTCGGTACTTACGGAAAATCCAGTCGACCATAAACATTGGCGTAAATCTGCCAAACCTCCCGGCCGCTTCTGCCACCAATCATTTTGGTGGCATAAAATCTGCAATTGCACGCAAAATAGAAACAAATATGTCTTCTTTGTGAAGACGACGCCACAGGAATTCAGCCATATAAGAATCTAAGTGGTGTCGTGCTGTCCCACAATATCTTTTGTTCCGCCATTTGGCCGAACCCCACAATCGCTCAATGTTTTGTGTATGTATGCTGGTATCCGGATCTACGAAGTTATACTTATGATTAACTTTGAAATTCTCGAAATTAGCAGCTCTTATTTCGTAGGTTTTATAGGCTTTCCATGAGTCCGAGTATATTGTAGAACCTTCTTCGATGTTATCTTTTATCACTTGCAGAAGTGTTATCTCCTTCCTATCTGGAACTTTTACGATAAAACACTCGCTGGTCTCCTTGCAAATGCCTCCAAACAACCACTGCTTGGGGGTTATTTTCCCTGCACGGTTTTTACGCTTTGATAAAAGGCTCTCATCAATTTTGCAAATGAGGCCCCTCTGATTTTTTTTTTTTGACCTTGTTAAAAGACTGTGTACAAAATTCTCTTAAGTAATTATTCCAATCAATAACTGTCTTGTCACTCAACTCTAATTCTTCTTTTCCCCATTCAATAGTAGTCAATTCTCTGGCCAGCTGTAATTATATCTTAGTGCAGTCACAAATGAAATGGTTGAACCCTCAAACCATGTTACTTTCCGAATGGATATTATTTGCTTCTGATAAGTCTTAATATTACAATGTCATTGAATCTGTGTTTTTTAGAACGCAGAGTGAGTTAGAAAGAAACTCTTATAAAGGTCACCTTGAATCACGTGTGGCATGTTTTACCATTATTGGCTAAAAAATCGCATCTTGATGCCATTGACTTCATTTGGCGAAAATGGTCGACAGGATTTTCCATAAGTACCGAACATTCTTAACAATCTTCTAGTTCTTAGACGTATAAAACCATGTATATGTCATTTGCATAATTACTCTTATATACAATCTAAAGAGAAATAAAAATACACATTCAACTCAGTATCTTACAAGTATAAGGCATTTAACTTTCAACCACTTACGAATGAAGGATTATCAAAATTAGTTCAAATTTTATAATAACCCTCTAAAGCTAAAAAATTAAGGGTATTCCTGCCAAAATACTGAAATTTGACTACTTATCACCTAATTTGTGTCTTTAGTGAAATCATAAAACTTGGAAAAAGGGTTGCCATATTTGGTAATAAACACCTCGGACCGTACAATTCAGTTTAGCCCATGTATGTGTACTTATATGTCAATCATAGTTATCATTTTGTATACTTAATACTTTGTGGCCTAGAACTGTATCATTTGGCATAATGGCACAGTCAGGAAATTAAAGAACATAAGTTAATTCAAATTAACATTCTTATTTGTCAGATTACCTTGCTAATGTAGTAATATATTCAAACACTAATGGACATTGCATCTGTTTAATTATTGTTATTTTTACAATTAGAAGTATAGACACGATAACTTATAACTTGTAAAATTAGACAATTATTTATGTTTTAAATCACTAACCAAAATTTTATGCATATAAAAAATAAAGTTTTAAATCTATGAATGACCAACAATGATTGAAGTTTTTTAAAATTTTTAACGCAGCAGGCACATTTTGAGGACATTCATCTTCAAACATGCAAGACTTGTAGACTACTTCATTGAAGTACAAACTTTTTTGATCTTGACCCACTTTCTTTGAATTAAAAATGAATCGACCCCAATAAAGGTGTTTTGGTACTAGCAAAAAAATTTTTTAACAAGGAAAATGTTAACAAAAAAATAGATTTAGCAAATTTTGACCAATTATTTCAAAAATCGATGAACTGTTAATTTTAGGTTTTTATTTGCTTTAACTTTAGGCTGAATAATGATAAAATAAATATCTTGCTTATCTTCTGCTCTTGATTTTTATAAATCTCATGTAACTAAAAATTCCTGTTTAAATGCATAGCAATATGTATTTACATTTTATTTGGGTAAAAATGAACAAAAATTAAAAAACAGCATGATTCCAAATTTATACGCATCTTTATAGCAAATTTTTAAAATAATTTAATATGATATAAATTTACTTCAGACTCTCTGTGACCCCCCCCCCTCTAATTATTTTTGTGCACCACTGTACTACTTCATTATGGAAGTAGAAAAAATTCTATACCTTGTGCCGTTTGGCGAAAAAGTTCTGTTTGCAACAAAATTTATCTGGTATACACCTATAGGGGTGTTAAAAGATGCCTTTAATGGTGTTTATTTGCTTAAAAAGATAAATAATAAATTGAAACAATATATCTTATGATTAGCTGAAATCAGTGGTGGGATTCAAATAAATTAACAATGGGTTCTATGTCCTAATGATCATTTTAAGTATGCCAAAAGATATACCGAAAAGTAGTTTAATAATTCATGCATTAAATGCTCAAATAAGAACAATAAAAGAGGTACACAAAACTAGATTAGATTTAGAGAAAGAGTTTTGAAATATTAAATACCTGACAAGCTATTTAAGATAGTTCCATAATGCTGTTTGATTGACATCCTTATTTGCAATTTTCTTTGCTTTTATTATTGGATGTGTGATTTATTCTTAACCATCTTTGTGCTGTAGGATTAGGATTCCATTCCTTTCTGATTAGAATGATAACACTGGTCAACAGTGGTTTTGGTGCCGGGGTATTTGGAGCTGATTTCATATGAATTTGATGCCCTGAATTTAAATATGGCATTAGTTTTTGCCTAGCAGCTCAGATTTCTAAGATATAACATTTTAGAGAAATATGCGTTACACTATTTTCAGTTAAATTCATGGATAAAATAAAAAAAAATAAACTTGAAATTTTTTATTATTATTATATTTTTAAAATATGTTAAAGGAACATAAAAACCATAAAGAATATTGCAGTAGTACTTATCTAATTACAAAGAGCAAGAAAGAGGAAAAAGTCATTGATGAAACCAACTAGTCACTGAACACTTCGGAAACTTGTTTACCGGGACATTCTTGAATATATTTTGGAACAGTCTATTTTTAAACTCAAGCAGTAATCTGCCATCATGTGCGCATCCCATCTTCCTTGGTAGCGGTCCTCCATAGTTTTAATATCCTGGTGAAATCTTTCACCTTGTTCCTCACTGGTGTCTCCTAATTTTTCAGGAAAACGGTTTAAGTGGCTGTGTAAATAGTGCACCTTAATGCTCATGTTACACCCAAGGGATCTGAAACTGTTTAGCATCTTGTTTACCAGTTCAACATAGTTTTTAGCTTTGTGTTTGCCCAGAAAATTTTTGACAACTGCAACAAATGAAGTCCAGGCTTTTCGCTCAGCCTGATTCATGGAATTTATGAAGGCAGGATCCTTAATGAGTTGTCTTATTTGTGGGCTGTCAAATATTCCTGTTTTAATTTTTTCCGTACTCAACTTTTCCCCTATATATGCAAAGCATGATCCATTCTTATCAAGAGCCTTTACAAACTGCTTCATTAGGCCCAGCTTGATATGCAGTGGAGGAAAGATGATTTTCTCTCGTCCAACTAAGGGGTCGTTAATTCCCCAACGTCCATTTTTTCTCTCTTAGGCCACTCTTTTCTAACCCAGTGGTGTGTTTTGTCTCTGCTATCCCAGAGGCACACGAAGCAAGGATATTTGGTGTAGCCACTTTGCTGCTAAGGAGAAAGTTTACCATTTTTAAGTCCACACAAATCACCCATTCATGTTTATGATACTTTATCTTCTCCGAGACCAAAGCTATGGTGTCATATTCTTTTTCCATTTTCGTTGAGTAAGCAATTGGTATTGAACCATATTTCTTCCCATTGTGTAGAAGGACACATTTCAAACTTCGCTTTGAGCTGTCAATAAATAGGCGCCAATCATCTGGAAAATATTCAGGAAGACCCATTTTTCCCAGGAGTCCTCTAAGATCATGACAAAATATAAGATTGTCTTCTTCAGAGAAGAAGGGCAGCAGATCCTTTTCTCTTGTACGATAAAAGATAATGTTGGTTCCTTGTTCCAGTAAATTTGTCGTTCAACCTAGAAGCCAGTAATTCAGAATCTGTTTTTGACAGGTTGAGATCTCTGATGAGGTCATTTAATTCATCCTGTCTGAAACGTTGAGGAATTGATGACATCCCCTCATAATCACTATTACCTTCATTGGTATCAGAAGGGTGATCAGAAGAACAATACTCGTCCTCACAGAGCTCTGGTAGCTAGTGAAACGTTGGGATCGGCACTTCCTCTGAGTGAGGGACAGGACGTCTTGCAGAGACTAAATCAGGATAAAGGACTAAATCAGGACTAAGTCCATTTGCTACTATTTTTCCGATTGATTCTATTAATATTTACTAGGCAGAAATATCAGTCATCGAAGTGGTTTTGGGGTTCTCTCCAAACCATCGGTATGCCGAATTTCAGACTTTCCTTTTCCCAGTAGTCTACTGTTGTAAATGTTCTGTACAAGTTTTACAGACCAGATGCGGTGCCCAGGTTTTATCCTGATCACCAAGCCTAACACCAAAGTATCCAAGATAAGCTCTCTTTAAAAAGTTACTGACAGTTTTTCTGTTTTCTTTTAATGTGTATTCTCCGGTTATGTAGCAAAACACATCAGGATGATTTACACAAGTTCTTCTACTTGAACTCATTTTATTTCCACTCTACAAAACAAATGCAACAATCTACAAGACAGTACGTTTTAGGTAAACTTTTATAACAACTCTTTCCTAAACAGAAATATCACGCGAGGTCTACTTTGATCTACCCTGCAATGCGAGAACTAACAAACTAATCTCAACTCTAGTTAAAATATCTGTCAAAATTATCGGTTCGAACTCTTTTTTATTGTCTAGAACCATCTCCACAATACTTTATGACCCGATGCTGCTAGTGGGGCCTCACCCCACTGTGACAAATTTCAGTACAATCGTTCTCGGACGAAAGGTCTTTTGGGGTAAGTTGCAAAATGGGTCTTTGGACGTCAGAGGGTTAAAGGTCAGTACAATTACCGGACAAGCAATGCTTATTTATTTTAGCGGAATTTCCTGGAACTAACTGGACAGCAGACGGTTAATAAGTAGGATTAAATCACCCATACTTGAGTGTATTGCATAGAAAAAACACATTGATAAATCTGTGATATATTTATCAATAAGTGGATGTATCTAAAAAAGTAGAGCTGATAGAGAAAAACTGATTTCATATTTAGATTCAGCGCCCCAAATATAGCTAAAAACAGTTCTAAAATCCTAGGCACCAAAAAAAAAAAATTTTTTTTTTTTCCCCTGTGTAATCATTATATTTGATATACAGTGGAATCTCAATCGATCGTTCCCTGAACCGTTTTCCCGTATGTGTCGTTTATTTCACCCAGTCCCGACGATCATATTGCTTTGTTATGTTCCCGCATTTATTGTTCAGTTCAGTTGGTCTGTTGTAAAACGATAGATTAAGATTCTACTGTATTTGAAACAGATCTCTTCTGTGAATTTATAATGTTAATCTTTAAAAAATCTCTTTCCACTTCTGTTGCAGCAGTCGTTCTGACAATATTTTTAGCTCTTTAAACACTTTCAGGAACTGAATAGTTCTGGGAAATATTTTCCACAAAATCTCGATACTCATTAATATCAATTTGGTAATTGAAAATTTCAATAAATACAGGCAATTGCTCTTCCGCTGCACAGAACTTCTGCAATATCCTAGTAATCTGGCTCCGAAAGACTAAGAATTCGTAATTTATTACTATCTATTTAAAGATGGCTGTCTACAATTTGCTTTTAAATGTCCACAATTCATTAATCTTTTTTTAAAAATTCATTACAGTGTCTTCTAAAATTCTAAACAGATAAATCAATGATTTTCTACAAATTTTATATTTTTGAATGTTTCTGAAGTAAATTATTCTTTAACTTTTTTTCATATGGACCTTTTTCAAGCATTTGAAATGCTGCAATACATCGTATCACAGCCTTTATTATGTCTGTATTTCTTGTTAGCAGTGCCTTTGGAAGCACAGAAATTTTGTTTAAAATATCAATCATCAATGCCAAATCAGTTAAAAATGTATATTTTTTCAAGACTGAAGTACTTTGGATTTGAAGAAAAATAGTCATGTAAGGCAAGATAAGCACATCACATAGAACTAGGGTTGACCTTAAAACTTACAGGCTGCCCAATCTCAGTCCCAAAATTCTGTCAATTTTTATAATTTCAATTCCAAGTTTGGATATTCAATTTGGCTCTTATTGGATTGATATTGGATAGTATATATCTTACCAATGAATATATTGAAATGATTTAATTCCGTTATTGAGTCATCCAAAACAAGTTGGTTTTAAACAGTGTCATATAATTGTGTTTGGAAACTCTTATCCTAGTGCTCATTCCATATTTTCTCTCAAGCAGAGCAAAATCGTATTCAGTTTTTTGTAGGTCACTCTTAGTAAGCCCAACTTTCCATAACTGAAGAACATCTTGTTTTACTAATGCAACAAAAATCAGGCGAATGAATCCTCAACTTGTAAGATAACTATAATAACTGGTTTGCAAGCTGCCTCAGTGATCAAACATATTTTCAGATTATTTTCAATCAATATTTCTTTTTTTAATTTCCTATTTTTAACGTGATTGTAATCCTATTTTCAAGTCTAATTCATTTTTAATTCTCATCTTCTATGTCTGAGAATTTATTTCGAGGGCTGTAAAGTGTATTTAATACTCTATAAGTAGTACTTTAAAAAAAATTTTTTTTTGTATCTACTATTTTTGTCATGCTCGCATATTTTGAAGTTATCTTTACAAATGTTATGAGCCTTTCATGAAAAATGTTTCATTAGAGAAGCTTGTTGTACCTCTACTCTTTTGACACATGAACATTTTTCTCCTTTATACAGTCATATTTTGCACAATACTCACAACCTAACTTTTTGTTAGAAGTTTGTTGTATTTTTCTTTAAAATTGTTATATTGTTGCACTGTCCGGCATTCAGGAAGATTATTTTCACTATTGGAGTTATTATTTTCTATTTGATATGCTGCTTTCTTCAGGTTGAATGGGTTGTACCATCCAAGGCCATTTCTCATACAACAAAATTAGATTTGGGTTTCTTAATAGAAAAATCTGTCAGCCTTTTCATCTTTTCAAAGGCTTATTGTCTAGCCATTATTGAATTTTCATCTTACCTTTTGACTGCTTCAATGTTCTTCTTCCTTCCTCCGTGATGAGTGGCACTCATGTGATTTGGCTGCAACCAATAGCATAACAGATGGTTCTACACCATGGGAACCCACTAGGACTGTTTAAATGATTGCCATTTCCACATCACAGAATGGACCTCCTGCCCGTTGTAGAGTAGGTTTATTTTTTAAAAAATCTGTCTTGTGAATGATTCAGCTGGTGTTCATTAGCAAACGATTCACAGAACTGAAACCTACAATAGGTATTGCTTCTACAGAGCCGGTGAAAACCGCTTGAATTCCACCACTGGCTGAAACTTATGTTTTATATAACAAATTTTTATAATTTGTATGAGTATACATTTACAAGATGTCTACCATCAGGAAAGTACCCTAAAAGTCATGAAATCAGAAAATAGGTCTGAAAGTCCCCAAAATTGATTGATATTAAGATCAGTCATGAAAAATCTCAAAGGTTACATTGAGCAGGATGTTCAGTCCATATGACAATGTCAAACTGGAGACAGGCACTGTGTAGCAAGTCCTGCAAACTCAACTGAAGGTTGATTTCCCCTGTTCGGTTAATGAATAGTATAGGCCTGGGTGCCAGATGACAGTACAGATCTGCCAACCAGTTTAAGCAATCCGGGGCCCCTCAGTCGTGAAAAAATCTGGTTGCATCTATATAAAGACTGCAAATTTTCCGTTGTATGAAATTTAAATATCTATTCTTTCTCCCAACTTTTTTATCTTTAGGGCATGCTATTTCAGAATACTGAAGAGCTAGTAGCAAGTTAAGAGATAAAATGCATATATTTCATTTAGAATTTATTTTAGTAATTTTTTTAACTGTAAAATAATTGCTTCAAATTGCAAAAATAAACTCCTTTTCATCTATCTGGTATACTTAAAACTATGATTTTATTCCATCACTGTGTGAAATGCTCCAAAGTGGGGTGTATTGTTCCAAAGAATTCTTTTAATGATCAATGAATTCCCTCTTTTTTTTTCTCTTTAAATTTTGATTATTATGTATCACTCAGATCATGGATAGGCCAAACAAGAATATTTGAGGCTTTTTTCCCCTTTTATTGTGCTGAAAAGTTTTTAACATACAAATAATGAATAGTGTAAAGAACAGAGAAAGAATAGACATCGCTAAAAGTCTGTTTTAAATTATCTCAGGAAAATTTTTGCGAGAGTCTCCAAAAAGTCATCTAGTTTACTTTCAGAAAGTCAGTAGACTCACAGATTTATGCTGTTATATATATATATATATATATATATATATATATATGTATATATATATATATATAATTATTATTATTATTATATTTATTTATTATTGTTATTTTTTTTTTACTAGGCACTCAGTCTTGAAGTTATTAGTGGTAATGGTGGAGCATGTATGGACACTCATTACTTATTTGTACAACTAAGATATATGTTTGGAATAGTTGCTGTAGGCACTTCTACTGGTCATCTGTACTTTTTAGATTTATGCTTAGATGAGGACTTCTCATGTAATGAGAATTTACCAAATATAACTTGTATGTTGAAGAAATATGAGCTTCAACCTGAACATAGGGAAATGGCTATTTCAAGAGAGCAACATGTTTTAATGCTACTGAATGGTTTGTTTCATGCTTAGTTTTTACCTAACTTTTTATTTCTTATGTATAGAACTTATTAAATTGAATTGTTTTCAGATATATGCATAGTTATTAATTTGCATAATTTTAATAAAGTAAATAGTAAATTTTTGTTGAAGTAATATTTTGTAATATAGTAAATGGTAAATTTTGGTAACTGGTAATTTTTTGGTGAAGGCAATCTTTTATAAATTCTGTATCAAAATTGAAGTTTGTGTAATTGTTTGTTATATAACTTCCTTTACCTGATTTAACTTCTGTTATTACTATGTATTATCTATGCCTATTTTTATATGCATGTAAGGCTCATTAGAAAAGAAAAATCATACAAATTATTCCTTCTACACACTAAATATCGGTCAGTCAATCTGAGAATAAAGAATAGTCAATCTCCTTGAATCAGCAGAAGCATGACATTTAAGATGTGATCAAAATTAAATAGTTTTACAATGCAGTTTTACACAAGACAGTTCAACAGTAGTTTTACGCGACACAAACATTTTATTAAAAAAGTATAAATGCAAGACAATATATTCTGCTAGTTGAGACCAGACAAAAGAGGAAAAAAACAAAGAATATATGTTTTCCAGTCTTCTTGTGGAGAATATTTAATGCATGCACAATTAAAAATGTATTACAAGAAAGAAAGAATGTCTGATGGTCAAAACATGTTAAAAGTTTACAGATATTCTTTTGAAAGTGAAGAAATTTGACTGTGAGAAGTCATGCCAAAAGGCTCATAGCTGTGTGTCATAGCTTATTGCTAGAAAGTGGCATTGTTTATTGGTGAAAATAGTTTTTAAAGATGGGTGCAGAGTGAAAGGATCCTTAGTTAACTGAAGGATCAAGTATGCATTGCGTTTGTTTATGCCTTGGCCAGTTCTCTTAGTGTATTATTGAGGACTTTCATACATATTTATATAAATATTTATATATAGAATGCATTATTATGTTTTCTGTAATAGATATTAGTACTTAAAACAATGTTAGAATTTTTAGATTAATTTTAAAAATACTGGATATTTTTCAAAATTTGTTCATGTTTTATAGAATTTCATAATTATACTCAATAGATTAATTTCTTTTATTAATGGACGTAAATTCAAAATATTAACAATCAGATGTATATATTTTGCAGATCAGAGTACTCGTAATGGTTCATTTGAATTTGAAAGTAGAAGTTCATCTCTTGGCCATTTTCCGTATGGTAAGTTTTATTCTATAAGCATAACAATTCAATATAAATAGTCATTAAACAAAATTCAGGTATCTTTATAATGTTATATTTTTTATTTTAAAGAATTATGGTATGTTAGGAAAGAAAATATCTTTCATTAACTATTCATATCATTAATTTGGCATAGTAATTGGGTTTCAAATTGCAACCCCCCTTTCCTCCTTTTCTAAATGATGTTTTTTAATCTTTATGTATTTTCAAATACATTTCCTTCTCTAAATAATTTCATGTTTCTTACTGATCATTTATAATTTACTAGCCGCTGCGTGACCAACATGATCGCTTTTAGTTTTATATTTTCTTTTGCAAAACAACGCAACTGAAAGTAACATGAAAGGGATGTTACCATTATCTGTCATAACAAATATATGTTGTAAGGGGTATTCTCTATAAGGCTGATTCTAGAACATCGTGATAAAAAAATGTGAATTTCCATTACCTCAGAAAAGAGTTAAAGATAAGACTGAGAAACCCAACATCAATGATTTTAAAATTTACTTCCCTCTTTGTATGTACTATTTTCCAAAATTAGATATCTACACTTTATCATTACAACACATAAGAAATTGTTGGGGAAAATTTTAAAATATAGTGTTGATTACATCACTGTATGTTTTACTGTTAACTATAAAATGGAGTAAAAGTTCAGCAAGTACTGAAAAAAGTGTAGATAATTAAATATTACTGGTTGTTTATTGCTATGCTGTCGACGGATAAGCCTAACCTCACGATTATTTATGCTCTCTTTCACACCTCTCTCTTAATGAATTATTTCTTCGCTTTCATTCTTGAGACTGTTACCAATTTTCACTTGATCGTGCAGCTCGTTTTCAAACATTCCTGATTCCAGTGCGTAAATCCATGTTGACACGTGGTTGCAAATTGCGGACGACCGCTAATGTTTACATCTGGTAGTGGCAGCCGTTGCCATTCGGAGTGTAGAAATACTGTTGTGAGTATGTTGTTTAGAATGATTATCGCAATGGGCACTCGGTACCATTTCGCCGTTTGAAGAATGAATACCCATCATAACATTTAAGCCCGTAAAGTGGATAAGATTATTTTCATTGCAACCCAAAAAAACAAAACAAAATGGTGATAAATGTCAAGAAACATAACGCAAAACTGAGTCAACAATAAAAATGGAGGCAAGAACTATTTATTAAATTATCTTATATGCAGTATACTATCCAAATTTACATTGCCTCTTAGGTCTCTCATTGTATTTCACATTTTCGATAGTTGCCAATTTAAACACGTTCCGTATGAACCTAATTCCAAAACAAATTAGCAGTGAGTAACTTTACCCACATAAAAATATAAATATATAAATATGTACCTTAGTATCACACAGTTACAAATAGGCTGGCTGGCGCTTAAATTACAATCTTAGAAGGAGCTCCACGAATAAAAAAATCTTAAAAAAAAACTTACCACAGCGCTGCAGGTTAAACTAAAAAAATATGAAACAGGAAAGCAAAGGCAAGATAGTAAAGCCCCTGGAATAGAAAGAGGGGATATAAAATGAGGACTGTTCCCATGTTGAAGTTGGCCATCTCTTCCTTCAAAAAGTTTCAAGAGTTCCAACGGAGCGGAGATAGGCGTCGGGTAGGTAGAAGACAGGGTCAACCCCCTGTGATGAGCGCCGAAAAACAGAATAACTTTTTTCCTTCAGAATCGAAACGACGAACCGCCGTGCCTTCTCTCCTCAAAAAACCCGCGGCCCGGGAGCCCCTGGCTCGGGTTAAATAGTGCTACCTGGCGCCGTTGTTTCAAAACGCCAAACCACCTCAGACGCACCGAAATCCCTTCATATCACACTGTTGGTTCGTGTATTAATTTTTTCTTGCATCAATTTCGTTACTTCAGCACGCTTTAATTTCAAACATAATTGGCGCTACCACTTGCGCCGCTGACGCACTGTATTCATGCGCGCCGGTGAAATCAGTAAAGGCGCCGCAAAAATTCCTTTTGCCTGCGAAAAACATCGCTGGCTCCGTCCGTCGCGCCCCTCGAAAACTGCAAGGCCAGGAGGTATCAGGTTACGGCACGGGAACAGATAAGGAAGCTTTTCTAAAGACAGATATTTTTACCAGGGCCAGAAAAAAAAGAGCCAGAGAGAATATAATTACTTTTTACACTTTTACATTTTACTCTTTAAACCAGCCAACCATATTTCCTTTTCCCTACGCCACCAGCTTACAATAATTAATTTACATTCCTTGGCATTAACAATTATACTTGGCATTTACACAAATTAATTAACTACACACACATCATTATGGCTAAAACCTAACAGAGCAATTAGCATAACAATATCCCCCTTGAACGAAAAAAAAAAATAAACGCAGGGAAATTTTTTTTCAACCCGCACGAGTCAAACAAAAACATAAGGAAAATACCCGAGAGCGAACAGCATCCCCGGAACTGGACGCCGAGCGCTGACAACACACCTGCCCCCGCTGCGGAGTGTGAGTCCCCTGGCAAACTACTCTAGCGAACAGCCGTGCGTCTACGACTGCCAACCCCTGAGAGTGCGAAAAATCTCGCAACCTAAAACTCAAATTAACTGGCAAAGCAAAACGAAAACTACACGGAGAGAAAGTGTTATGCTAATTGTTACATGCCAAAAAAAATTACAACAATAGATTTGCGTCACAAAAACTAGCACTGTTATAAACTAAAATCTACAAAAAAAATTACGCTTGGTACACCTACACTTTTATCTAGCGATCAGAGACACAATTTCAATTCAAACAGAAGGTAAACAGCAATATTAGCTACAAAAAGAATTACACACACAATATACTTAAAGTTGCAAGCAAGTGTTCTCAAAACAACAAAATGACCACCCTGGCAAAAAAAAAACTCGCACCAGCCTCTCTGTAGCCGGGAACCTCTGTGCCAAGTCGACTTTGTACTACTTTGCCTAACACAGGCAACTACATTGAACATAGACTTGGTTCACACACAAAAAAAATACAGTATACTTTGCTCGTATAATACGCAAGAAAACGCAACACAAAAACATATGTTACCACAAGGTGTAAACGAAGATCGTCCGTAGACGCTTAGCAAAAACAAAAAAATACCCCTCCAACATCTTTCTCTCTTGGGAATAGCGTGGAGTGTAGGAGACAAAATCGGGGGTCACTTTACATGCTGGGATAACATTGGCAAGCATGCATTTGCCGTACAATAGGTTGACAACTAAAGAGTTGTGCAGCACTTCCCATAACAGGGGATAGGTCGAGACATCTTCTCTGAAGAGTTACAATACCACATATAATAAAGTCCACCAGACCTCTGGCTTGAACAGGCCAACATTGCCGCACTACAGTTGCCACGGGTGATATTTCATGAAGGCCTGTTACACCCGGAAACAGTTTTTTTTTTCTTTCGTTGGTTGTGGAAGCCATAATGCAATATTCGACCACAAACCAAAAACAAATATAAATACACTATTAAACATAATACAAAAAAATTAACTTGGCCGACTACCAAGTGCTAACACCTTGACCTGTGGTAACATACAAAAATTACACTATTACACTAAAAAAAAACTGGAGAATAGAACTTACATGAACATGCGGTCGTTATATTATTATGCTTGAAAACACCGCAAGAGCTTAGTCTGAAGAAGGTTTCTGCCTAGCCTGCGACCTGGTAACCATCCTAGAAGGGGGGAAGTTATCCCACCTTGAACTCCCCACTGGCGTTTGCTGCGTTGAACCCTGCTGGCGCTGTGCGTCATCAGAAGCAACCCTGGGTGCGTCCCTTGGCACATTATCCCGACCCCTGCTCGCTCTGACCGCTCGACTCTGCCCCATCCTAGCAGAATTCACATAAACTCGCGTCTTACGCTTAGGCAACCTAGGAGCAGCACTTAAAATTATTTCGTCACTACCCTGGGGCTGGGTCTCCTTACCGTCAGCTGGCACATCAATCTCCTCTGGCTCCGGCCACGCAGGAAAAATCTTTCTATCTGGGACTCTAGATAACCTATCTACATGAACAAGCTCCTCGTGGGAAGGATCTGCGACTAACTGTATTTTAAAGTTAACATTTGAGGTCTGCGCAACTACTCGAAAAGGGCCTTTATTACATTTTGAAAACTTTTTGCACAAGCCTGGCTTAATTGCTGGGGAAAAAAGCATAACCAAATCACCAATTTTAATTTTCTTATCTATAGCGAATTTCTTTCTGTAATTTTCCTGTGATTTGGCTGAGGTTTCCAAATGGGATTTTACAAGTTTAAAGGTACTTTGAAGGGCGGGAACTAAATTTTGACAAAAGGAGGGAGCATCATTATAGTTAATTTTACTTTCCCCTGCTAGAATATTATAAGGGAGACGCAGATCTCGACCATAAGTTACGAAAGATGGGGTCTCTTTGGTGGATAAATGTACCGCAGAACGAATAGATAACAGGGCAAATTTTAATTTTACATCCCAGTCTGTGTGGCTGCTATTTACTAAATGTGCTAAGGCTGAGGAGATTGTGGCATGCTGTCGCTCCACCTTCGCGTTCCCGGCTGGATGGTACGCAGAAGTAGCAATGTGACGTATCTGGAATTGATTATATACGTTTGAGATGGCCTCTCCAATTAAATTTCGACCCCTATCCGTGATTAGCGTCTTGGGGCACCCGTGACGAGAAATAAAGTCAACGAGCGTCTCCGCTATTGCGTCGGATGTTAAGTTAGCAACCGGGTAAGCCTCGGGCCACTTGGAAAACGCGCATACGTAAGCCACTATATATTTATTCCCCTGCTCCGTCTGTGGATAAGGCCCTGAAATATCTAAATGCACAGTTTGCATGGGAGCGTCCGGAATCTTTGCTCTTTGCAACTCAGCTAACCCCCCTGGTTTATGTGCCCGCTTCTCAAGGCACTGCATACAAGAGCTCACAAGATTTTTAACATGGGCACCTAACCCTGGGCAAAAAAAATACTGTTTTAAACGCTGGTAAGTTTTATAGTGACCCATATGACAGGCAATTAACGACTCGTGGGCTAAAGAAAAAACTTTGTTTAAAAGACTAATGGGGAGAACAACCTTTTCTTGGGAATCCCTCCTGGATTTTCCCCTTAAATCAATACAACTTAACACTTTATCATTATTTACATAAAATTTTATATACTCAGGCTTAATATTTACATTCTTTTCTAATAAATTTACAATTTTCTTACAAAAAGGGTCCTTCTTCTGGGCTGCCCTAAGTTCAATTAAAAAATTCTCCTCCATGACTTCAAAGGAAACCTCCTCTTTAGAAATAGTATAGCACTGTTCGCTGTCTATAGGATCCTGGATAACGTTTACCTCCTCCTGGATTTCAAAATTAACATAACGGGAAAGAAAATCTGCCGTGGAGTTACATTTACCTTTAATGAATCGCGTTTCAAAGTTAAAATCTGCTAAGGAACATAACCAACGGGCGATACGGGATGTGGGGTCTTTAAGTTTAAGGGCATGGGTTAGAGCAGCATGGTCAGTAAACAAAATAAATTTAGTGTTGAACAGATAGCATTTAAAGTAATTAACTGCCCACACTACCGCTAGCAGCTCTCTCTCAGTTGCGGAATAACGCGTTTCAACGTCTTTTAACTTTCTGCTTGCAAAGGCTACAGGGCGTGGAAAATTATCATCGTCCAACTGCGCCAAAACTGCACCGGAGGCATAGCCTGATGAATCGGTATAAACAATGAAGGGCTTACTTAAATCAGGGAGTTTTAAAGTTGGGATCGCTGCAAGACCGGCACTTAAATCATCAAACTCGGCTTGCGCTTCCCTAGACCACAAAAATTTACCTTTATCTTTAGTTAGATTGGTTAAGTGGAGGGCCCGTTTAGAGAAGTCGGGCAAAAATTTTCTATAAAAATTGAGGGTACCTAAAAAACTTCGGACTTGCTTACGAGAAGAGGGAATTTTAAAATTTTTAATTACTTTAACGTTCTTATCCATGGGAGAAATCTGCCCATTTTTAACTTTAAATCCCAGGAAAGTAATTTCAGTTTTAAAAAAGGAACACTTGCTAGGCTTTAATTTTAAATTATGCTGCCTTAAACGGTCAAAAACCAACTGCAACTTACTGAAATGAGACGGAATATCCTTAGAAGCAATAGCAATGTCGTCAATATAAATCTGAATGGAGAGGTCACTCAGGTCTCCTAACACTACATTCATCAATCTTTGGAACGCGTTGGGACTCGTCGCAAGTCCAAAAGGACTACGGGTAAAATTAAAAAGACCTTTATGGGTCGAGATTGCTAACTGTTAGCAAAACGTGTGTTTGCTACCCTTTTCTTTCTTTGATCACATCACTTGCGATAATTTATATTACGTAATCTCTTTAATTATTCAAAGCTCGCGTCGTTGAGCGCGAGCCTGTTATCTGCCGTCACGTAACGTCAGCGTCGTGACGTATTCGACTGGCTATAAATAGCTCGCGTGTGTAGTCGGCCTGAAAGAGATTGGTGCTGTTTCCTTTGACACTTGTTGCTCGGTTTGAGCTCGATACGAGCGTATTACTAGTCTGCCACTGTTTTTTATTTTTGGCTTTTTATTGCCATGCAAATACAGTTTTTTTATATACATTAACAGGAGCCTGCCGCCGCCATTATTTAGCATTCCTTTTGAAGCGACATCTTCGCTATTCCGCTTTTAAGAACGGATAATTTTCATTTACCGGCTTATTCATCATCGCTTGCATGTTTTCTACACCTATCTTGTTTTCAGACTGACCAGTTTATTTCTTCTGTAAAAATTATAAAGATCTGTACAGACAGCAATAGTACTGGTAACGTACTTCATTTATTATTTGTGTGTTATAACTTGCATTTGATTTTTTTTGTTACTTACGTTGTGCATTACGAATAAAGTAATTATTGTTAAATCATAAACCCTTTCAGTTATCTTTATTTTGTTGCAATATATTTTTAACTTAATACATTTCTAGCTTCAGTATAGTTGTTTTTTTATTGTAAAGTTAAAGAGACATAGTTACCTCAATTTACCTTTTTTTTCACGCTTCCTATGCTTTACAGGATATACTGCTTTTAATTTAATTGCCGGGCTTTAACAAACGGCAAACTTGCCCGTTGCCCAACAATACTTTAAGGTTATGGGCCAGCTTAGTGTAAATTGCAATAGATATAAATGTTTAACTTTGTTTATTTAAGGCCATAACTATTCTGAAATTTGTTTTTGCGATATTGTTTTTATCTGGTGTATATGTTTCTTTGACTTGAGTAAAAGAGATGAGTAAGGTTTATTGATATATATATATATGTGTTTTTTTTATATTGCTTGTTATATATAACGCATTTACCCTTGTAAAGTTTATACCACCTCCCAGAATAAGAGAGGGGGGGGCAGACTGAGTACCAGTTTTTATTAAGAAAAACTTGCAAATTTTTTTATATATATATATATACTTGAAAAGTTAGGATAAATACCGAGCAAAAGAAAAAAAATTGTTACTGTAAATTTAAAGGTAGCTTTGAGATGCTTTGCAGTTTTTATTGAATTTTTTTTTAAACTGTATTTGAATTTTGTATCTCCTGCCTGTTTTTTTTTACCAGTATGGCCAGCTCAAATGTTTATGGTATAGAAAAACTTAGCTCACAAAACTATGAGCAATGGGCTAGCGATATTAAATTTGTACTTATTGAAAGAGGCCTGTGGGATATAGTCAATGGCACGGAAGTTGCTCCCAAGGTCGGTACTAAGGATGAAGTTGCAGGAACAGGAACGGGGGTTGTAACGGAAAAGGAACTTAAAGAATTTAAAACGCGTTCACAAGTTGCCCTCTCGGTACTGTATTTAAGCATTGAGCAAAATTATAGAAAGATAATTGAACAGATCGAGGACCCAGTTCTTGCATGGAAGTCACTGAAAGCTAACTTCATTCCAGATTCGAGGGCACAGCACATGTCAATTTTTACTGACTTATGTAACTGCAAAATAAATCCAGGGGAAAGCATCAATCTTTACGCTTCAAGGTTAATGCGTATTTTTAATCAGCTCCTAGAACTTGATAAGACCTTTAGCGAGATCTATGCATCTTTTCAGCTATTGAGATATTTACCCCCAAAGTTTGATGGCATAGTGCAAGCTATTTTACGGTGGCCTAAAGAGGAATTCACGTTTCAGAAAGTTTTAACGAATCTGATTGCTGAGGAGACTCACTTAAATTTGCGTGAGTCTGACCACCGGGAAAGGTTAATTTCAGTTGCGCAGGTTACTGAGAGGAAAGAACCTTCTAAGGTTATTTGCCATTTCTGCCAGCAACCGGGACATATAAGACCTAACTGTTATCGTCTCAAGAAAGAAAAGTACAGGTATCGATCTCCATCTCGTAACCAAAGAAAAATTAGTTACTCGCCTGAAAGACAAAATTTAAAAACTCGCTCTAGAGATAATAGTCCCGAAAGGGATAACAGCCCCAATAAAACTAAGCAATCTAAACCTCTAGGCCCAAAGAAACGGTTCGGAAAGAATAGGAATCGGAAGCAATCAAATTTAGCCGTCCACGTCGAAGCTAATTTCACAGAGGTCACTGAACTGTCTGATTGGACTTTTGACTCAGCAGCTTCTCATCACTTTTGCCGTAACCGAGAGCTATTCTCTTCATTTGTACCTTTAGTTAATGAGAAAATGGCTGTGGCTATTGAGGGGATAACGTTTGAAATTGAGGGTAAAGGCGATGTTAATTTAAAAATCGGCCAAAGAAATTTCGTCCTTAGGAACGTGATGTTCTCGCCTAAGTTAAGGCGCAATTTAATATCAGGACCGAAATTGGATGCCGATGGTATGACATTTACGGGTGAAAATGGTGTGGTTACTATTTCCTATCGTGGAAAAATTCTATTCAAAGCCCACCTTAAAAATGGAATCTATGGCATTCACGCCCGGGTACCCAAATCACAACAACGTCATTTGAAATTAGAAGCTTCTACCGCCATTAAAAAGAAGGGGGATTTGGAGCGATGGCATCAGAACCTCGCACACATAAGCCCTACTTTAATTGCTCAAACTAGCCGTGAAAAGGGTGTCCGCGGTCTTCCAGAAATTAAAAATGAACGACTCAACTGTGAGACATGCAAGTTAAGTAAGTACAGGAGAGTCTCATTTAAATCAAATTTTGAAACTAGACGGAAAAATCCACTTGAACTTTTATATGCCGACGTCTGGGGCCCAAGCCCAGTTTTAGGTAAAAACGGTGAGAGATACTTTCTCTCAATAATTGACGACTTCTCTAAACGTACCTCCTTGTACCCTATCAGAGAAAAATCAGAGGTCGCGGAAATTCTATCTCGCCATATTATTCGTGCAGAGAAATTCCTCGAAAGATCTGTGAAAGCAGTCAGAACCGATAACGGTTCAGAATTTGTTAATTCTTATTTTCAGAATTTTTGTGCTGATTCAGGGGTTTTTCACGAGAAAACCAATACTTTTACACCGGAGCAGAATGGGGTCGTCGAAAGATATAACCAGACTGTCCTAAATGGTACACGTGCATTACTGCACGAAAGTGGTTTAAGTCCTAGTTTCTGGCCTGAAGCAATGCTTCATTTCACCTACGTCTGGAACCGTATATGTCATAAGAATCAAAAGAAGACTCCGTTCGAACTTTATGGAGGCTTCAGACCATCGGTACGTCACCTCAAACCTTTCGGCTGCCTGGCTTATGTAGGGGTACCAAGGCAAACTCGTAAAAAGTTAGATTCAAAAGCCCGAAAAGGATACTTAGTGGGATATGCCTTACAAACTAAAGGATTCCGAATTTGGATTCCTGAAAATAATAAAGTGGTAGAAACAATTAACGTTTCGTTCAGGGAAGATATAATGTTTAAAGATGACCAAAGTGCAAGCAGTGGAGCAGCACTGGGCCAAGGTGAGTACGTCGAATTCTATCCCAAATGGTGGAAAGATTCGGAAGTAGAAGACACTGAAGGCCGGCCAGGGCCAAGCCATTCCATACCTGATGAAGGAAGACCAGGTCCGAGCCATTCCAGTGAACCAACCGAATCAACCTCCGACTCGGATGATAGTAGTGCCTCCGACTCGGATGATAGTAGTACTCCTGACGAAGACACACCGGTCCAAAGCACTGATGTGATCTGGACAAGAATACCGTGTCCAAGAAAGGTCGGATCTCGTGTAGATATTTACTATTACCCCAAAGACAGTAACATCAGGCTACGGTCTCATCAAGAAATTGAAAGGTACTGTTTAAAACATAATATTAAGTATAACCCCACTTTATTTTCATTTCAAGGATCTGATCTGACGAGTGGAGTTGTAAAGTTAAAGAGACATAGTTACCTCAATTTACCTTTTTTTTCACGCTTCCTATGCTTTACAGGATATACTGCTTTTAATTTAATTGCCGGGCTTTAACAAACGGCAAACTTGCCCGTTGCCCAACACTAACTTGTACTGATCCTCCTCTTTAATTACTTGCTGGAAGAAACCTGAGGTCAGATCAAGCGTAGAAAAATACTTGGCACCTGCCAAAGAGTCTATTGTTTCATTTATATTTGGAATTGGAAAAGAGTCTTTGATTAGCTTCTTATTTAATTTTCTAAAGTCAACAGCAAGACGATACCCACCATCAGCTTTTTTTATTAACATAACGGGGGCCGAAAAGTCAGAGTTAGATGGCACTAAAATTCCACTTTCTAACAAAATATTCAATTGCTCATTCATCTCATTTCGGAGATGATATGGCACTCTATACGGTTTAGATTTAACAGGCTCATCATCAGTTAAATTAATATCATGCGGAACAGTAGTACAACCGGGAAGCTCTAAAACAGAGGCAGCGAAGATGTCAGAATTTTGATTTAAAAAATTTTGCACTTTGAGTTTTAATTGAGGAGATAAATGATTAAGTTCAAAAGTAGTATCCCAAGTTAAGTCGGCATGATCTAGAGTAGCAATCTCACCTTGGTCTACATAGTTTACCGAAGAAAAATCATTAAGCTTAAAAAGAGGCTCCACAAAACCTAACTCGGAACCTTTATTTACATGGACGTGGCTCGTACCAAAATTTGCTAGGCGTACAAAAAGGGATTTTTCCGCATTTTTGCAAATGGCATTAGCAACCAAAACGTCCGAAATATGCGCACTTGGCGTGATTAAAATTAAGTCAGAATTAGAAGGAAGCGGCGATTTAACGCATGCCGGAACAACAACCTGCTCCCCTGGGTTTAATATAACCTTACATTTCGAAAAAACCTTGATTTTTGGTGACATCTCTATTTTTGCATTAACAGCGTTAACCTCCGTTACCTCTCTATCAACGGCGACACTAAAGGGAATAAAGGTGAAATCCGGGCACACAATCATACTCTCCTTAAAATCAATATTTATGTTATATTTAGCAAGGAAAGGAATCCCCAAAATGAGGTCAAAATGACTGGATATGGAACCGTGAATAATATTAAAATTTTCGCAACATCGAAAATTTGCAAATTCAAAATACAACTCACATTGCGACTCAATCTGTAATGAATTACCCGAAACGGTTCTAAGGGGAATGCTGCACTCCGACCCACTCAAAATTTTAAAATGCTGAACTTGCTTCTTGCCAATTAAATTTACAGAGCTACCCGAATCTAAAAGAGCAATCAAAATCTTATCTTGGGCAACAATCTCTACGATTGGCCAATTTAAAGCCTTTGCGCCCGCTGTGTTTGAATAATTCTCGGCATACCGCCAGTTTGAAGGCCCCATAATACCACTAGGCTGGCTTCCTAACGAGGGCTGTAATAGTTTAAATTGCCCTGTACATTTCTAGTATTACCTTGGCCTCTGAAATTATTATTTTGCCTCGAATTTTCCTGAAACTGGACGCGCCTCTGCTGTCCGTTAAAGTTTCTCTGAGTAGAAAAATTTTGATTGTACTCGTTCTGCCTCCCTCGGAAGTGCGGACTAGGAGACCTGCCGAATTCTCCCCGCTCCCTACTCGGTGACGGGGAAAAGTTTCTCCTCGCTAATTGACCCCACTCAGAGTTGTGTGACTGAGTAAAAACGCGCCGCCCCCCGCTGGGAGACTGGTGAAAATTCTGCGGCGGCCGCTGATTTCTCCGCTCGCGAAACGCGGAACCCCTCCTAGAACTAAGCTCTCGCTGTGGGCACTGGTTTCTGGCGTGACCTAACTGATGACAGAAGAAACAACGTATGGGAGGTGAAGGCTGCGGCGAAAGAGTTAAGCTTTCCAACTTTGACGAAAGAAGGCTGACCGATTCTTGTAGTTTTACTACTATATTTTCTAAACTTGCCTGCCTGTCGTAACTAGGGGTGTCTCTATCTTGAGCCATAGCGTACACGGTAGCTGGGGGCTCGGGCTGGATCGAATTTTCAACCTCTTTTATCGCTTTCTCCTCCCGACATGCAATGTCAATAAGGTCGCTCAGTTTCTCTGGATTCCTCGCTATTACTGCCCTACGAATAGGGGCCAACATGTTTTTTAGAAGCATAGCCATAAGCCACTGGTCTTCCATGTCACGACGTGCCGAATCCGGCAAATTATGTGTCCGTACCACAACTCTCACCTTTGATCTCGCTACCGCAATAAATTCGTTTACAGGAGTATGGTTATCCTGTTTCAGAGCCCAAAATTCAGCCAACAGGGCTGCCGGGTCTTTTTCAGATTGGAAGCTATCTCCTAACGTTTTAAACAGGTCCTCAACCGAATTTATTTCTTCCCTAAAATTGGAAAACACAGTTTGAGCCTGACCCGCAAGACGCTGCTGTGCAGCAAAAAATTGATCCTCTGGGGACCACTGTAAAAATTTTGCGATCTCCTGAAACTTATTTTGGAATCTCGTAAAATTTAGGTGTGGGTCAGCACCCGTAAAAGTTGGAATAAGATCTAGGTGATTGAGCAACAAATCGCGCCTCTGGAAAGTCATAGCGCGCGCTACCCGTTGAGTCTCCTCATCCTCCACATCGTGTCTCTCAGAGTCGGCCTGACTTGCCGTTTCAGAACAAACTGAGTTAGGCATACTAAATTCGTGAATTTCCCTTCAAACCTAAATTTATCAAACAAAATACTCAACTTTTCTCTCAGTAAAACACTATAGGTAATTCATCCCCCAAAATTTTCACATACAAACTGACACTATACTTTTTACACCATTATACACTAGAATACCCCAACATGAATACATTAAATCCCCCAAAATATACATGGATATCATCAATATTGACATTACACACAGTTATAACTCAATCATTATCTTTAACACATTATCACCATTTGGAATTTTTTCTCACTTAAATTATAATACTAATAACAAAATTACGCTGCTACTAGCACTTAACATTGCTGTGAGTGAAACCCAGAAAAGGTCACCGCACCATTGTTGTGAGTATGTTGTTTAGAATGATTATCGCAATGGGCACTCGGTACCATTTCGCCGTTTGAAGAATGAATACCCATCATAACATTTAAGCCCGTAAAGTGGATAAGATTATTTTCATTGCAACCCAAAAAAACAAAACAAAATGGTGATAAATGTCAAGAAACATAACGCAAAACTGAGTCAACAATAAAAATGGAGGCAAGAACTATTTATTAAATTATCTTATATGCAGTATACTATCCAAATTTACATTGCCTCTTAGGTCTCTCATTGTATTTCACATTTTCGATAGTTGCCAATTTAAACACGTTCCGTATGAACCTAATTCCAAAACAAATTAGCAGTGAGTAACTTTACCCACATAAAAATATAAATATATAAATATGTACCTTAGTATCACACAGTTACAAATAGGCTGGCTGGCGCTTAAATTACAATCTTAGAAGGAGCTCCACGAATAAAAAAATCTTAAAAAAAAACTTACCACAGCGCTGCAGGTTAAACTAAAAAAATATGAAACAGGAAAGCAAAGGCAAGATAGTAAAGCCCCTGGAATAGAAAGAGGGGATATAAAATGAGGACTGTTCCCATGTTGAAGTTGGCCATCTCTTCCTTCAAAAAGTTTCAAGAGTTCCAACGGAGCGGAGATAGGCGTCGGGTAGGTAGAAGACAGGGTCAACCCCCTGTGATGAGCGCCGAAAAACAGAATAACTTTTTTCCTTCAGAATCGAAACGACGAACCGCCGTGCCTTCTCTCCTCAAAAAACCCGCGGCCCGGGAGCCCCTGGCTCGGGTTAAATAGTGCTACCTGGCGCCGTTGTTTCAAAACGCCAAACCACCTCAGACGCACCGAAATCCCTTCATATCACACTGTTGGTTCGTGTATTAATTTTTTCTTGCATCAATTTCGTTACTTCAGCACGCTTTAATTTCAAACATAATTGGCGCTACCACTTGCGCCGCTGACGCACTGTATTCATGCGCGCCGGTGAAATCAGTAAAGGCGCCGCAAAAATTCCTTTTGCCTGCGAAAAACATCGCTGGCCCCGTCCGTCGCGCCCCTCGAAAACTGCAAGGCCAGGAGGTATCAGGTTACGGCACGGGAACAGATAAGGAAGCTTTTCTAAAGACAGATATTTTTACCAGGGCCAGAAAAAAAAGAGCCAGAGAGAATATAATTACTTTTTACACTTTTACATTTTACTCTTTAAACCAGCCAACCATATTTCCTTTTCCCTACGCCACCAGCTTACAATAATTAATTTACATTCCTTGGCATTAACAATTATACTTGGCATTTACACAAATTAATTAACTACACACACATCATTATGGCTAAAACCTAACAGAGCAATTAGCATAACAATACCGTCGATTTTTGTGCCGCATACCTACGTGTTTTATATATATAGATTTTCATTTAATGAAATTATATATATTTTTTGCCCTTATTTATCATGTTTTTAATAAATATTTATTTTTTCTAGGTGAAGTACATATTACTGCATTAAAATATATCCAAAGTACAGTTACACTTGCTATGGGATTCAATTTTGGAGGAATTCAGCTTTGGGATCTACATGATCTTTGTCTTCTGTATGTTATTTTTTTTATGTTAGATCAATTTTTTATGATGTTAAAAGTTCATTTAAATTTTCTTTGATGTGCTGTTGATTAGTCTGAGAGTCAGTGTAAAAGATTGTATAGCTGTGTAATGATTTGAGAATTTTTTTTTCCGCTCCCTATTTGTATCTTTATGAGCATTAAAAAGATAATAAGGAATTTTTGACTTTTACCTTCCTGCCTTCACTCCTAAATTCTAAGGGACTCATATCAAAACTATCTCCTCCCAAATATTAAGAATAACATTAAATATATGGTTTATGAAGAATGAAGTCAAAGTTGTGTTCTCTAGCAATTTGTCTAGCTTAGAGTTCCGCATGAAAATTAAAATTGACAATGTCAAGGCACATTACTTATTACAATAAATATCTTCTTAACTTCTAAATAAGTAAGGGTTTGTGCAACCTTTAAAATTCCTTATATTCAAATTTTGTTTATGAGAGCTCTTGAAAAAAATTATAACAGTACTCCAAAAATAAAATTTAAGGGTTTTATACAAAACTTTAAAAATAATAGTATTTATTAAGTTATCAATACCCTATGTGTGATATAGAAGAAATTCCCACTTTATGTTTGTATTTCTTTTGTACAATTATTTAGCATGTTTTTAGGGATTACACAATATTTTACACTCTTTAGAACATGTTCAAAACTAGAATCAGATTTCTTCTTGCTTTCTTTATTTTCAGTTTTTTTTTCTGGTCATAGTTTGTGACTGATTTATTATTCTAGTCTCAGGAATTCATTATTGCAACCTGATGATATTCCAGATATTCGAAGATTTAAAACCTTCCTAAATCTCTAGTTTTTATTTTTTAGTGTTAGCATTTATGTTTTTAAATCTCCTCTGTATTGTATGTGTGTACTCATGGGAATTTTTATCTAATTCAAAATGTAGGTAGTTTTGTAAATCAGTGGTTTATTTTAAAACTAGCTGAATACTTGTGCTTCGCTACGGAGTACATTCAAATTAAATACAACGGTCAATGTATGCAATTAATGCCAAAAAACAAAAAAATATATTTATAATAAATACAACAGTCAATATATGCAATTAATACCAAAATAAATAAATAAATATATATATATATATATATATATTTATAAAAAAATTGTAGCGGATATTTTTATAGACAAAATAATTTAGAAGAAAATATTCAAATTAAATCTAACAGAACGTACTAAAGAATATAGTACAGTTTGAGGAATATTTTTTTTGGATAATGTTCAATCGTCTGCTGCATTAGAAAGAGAGAAAATATTTTTTTGTCAATTTATTTCGTTGTTATGCACGTGAGGCAAAATGGATTTAAAGATCACAAAAAGAAAAGAAACCACATGAGCAGCATTTAATAAATTAAATTCTAAAGATTAATCTTTAAAAATTCACCAAAAATCAGAAAATGGAGGTAAAGATTCAAAAAGATTTCATTTTAAAGGAATTTTTACGATCTTTCTCGTGATATAAATTTTATACCCCCAGATTATTATTTTTAATGCAAACTTTAAAGAATGTTACAAAAACAGCATAAAAATTTAATTTAATTTAAAAAAATCTAAGAATTTTTCAAATATCTTTCTTAGTATACCCCTAAACTATAAGAAGAATCGCCATGCAAAATTTCAACCCTTTAGGTCTATCAGTTTGGTGTGTGTGTTATCTGTCAGTCAGTCAGTTACGGAACTGTTTTATATATATAGATATCTTGAACAGTCTAAATTTTGATTATTTTTCCTCTCTAAAATTATTTACCAGTTTATTATTATTTAAGCCTAGGTGTCAGATTATTTTACAGCAAGTAGGTCTTATTTGTATGTAATTAAAGCTTCTTTATAAGTATTTAGAATGGTTAAAAAAAATCAGTTTTTAATATCAATTGTAGTGATTATCTCATTGTTTTTTTTAATTCACATGCCTTTAAAAATAATGTGTGTATATTATTTGGTTTTATGTTTATGTTTGGTTATGTAAACACTCTACATATTAAGCTAATGCTGATTCATTTAGTTTATGGTTCTGAAGTCTACTACCTAAAAAATCAAGTGCATATTAAGTAAAAATTTTACTTTCTGAACTAGCTTTATTTATAATTTTTACTGTGGAAAGTAGAGTATATAGATAAAGAAAATTAATTACACTGAGAGTTTAATTGATTTTCAAATCAGAAATTTTTATTCTGCATGTTTTTGCTGTCAATTATTTTCACTAACTTTTCATGTTTTGAGACACTTGCAAAACTATTAATAAAATCATAGTGATTTATAAATTAAACTTTTTATTTTATTTCTTCAGTTATACTGTGGCTAACCAGCCACAAGAACAGCCAATAATTGCATTTGCATTTCAAGAACCTGAAAATGATCCAAGACATTTTTGCTATTTGTGGATTATTAGGGGACATTTAGCTAATGAGAGGTAATATCCTTAACATAAACTCTTTACAGTCTTCATTTAATTTTTATGGTACTATGAACAGAGCTTTTCTGTTCCTGTTTTTCCTACTTTGTGAAACTGTTATACTTGTTTTCATATTTATTAAATGGTATTTTTCTATATATCCAGTTTTGTTTGTGTAATCAATTTGAAATGATCATGACATACCTTTAAGTGTGAATATAAACCACAGCATTCTTCCCTCAGTATTTCTCTCCCACTATTGGCAAATATGTCAATAGTGGGAGTTCCCAAGTTCATTTCCTTGGAGCCAAGTTATTTTTCAGTTTTATATTTCTATTTAATGATGATTTTTGAAAGTGCTTGGCTGAGTTGTTAAATTCTTTCTCAACACTATACCTACCAATGTTTTTTTTTTTTTTTTTTGAACTAGTTGGCCATTGTTTTCTTTCACTATATGCATGAAAAGAAATGTTTCTTCTCAATCACAAGATTGTTATAGATACTGCAAGGAGAGTATTTATTTGATATGTCTGTGCATCTTAGGCAGTCATCATTTGAAAAATTGGCCCTAAAGTGATTTAGGGAGTATTGTATCTGTGAAAAGATTATATCTGTATATTGTATCTATGATATCTTATAAGGATATTACTCTATAAAATATGACTAAACAATTGTGGTTTATTATTAGAAGCTTGACATGCTTTTTTGCTGAATAATTTAAATTAAATAAAGAAATGAATGCTCATCCTGGTAATTCTATTCCACCCAGAAAAGTTTCTTTCTCTCTCTCTCTCTATCTGTCTATCTATCTATCTATCTATATATATATATATATATATATACATACACACACCATCTTGTGAATGTGTTGACGAATTATATGACATTTTAACTGAAGCAATTTTCTTTTTAATTTGCTTATGCTTTGGGATGCTGAAGTTTTGTAAAGACCACTTGTGGTTTATTTTAATTCTTCTATAAGCTACTTATTTTTGTTAGTAATGTATTTATCTCATTTTATCTGCTAACTTTGTTAAATAAGTACACAAAATTTAGCATATCTGTAAGTTACTGCATTTAAACAAACATATACTCATTTTAAAGTCTAAAGTAGCATCAAACACAATTATATTTGAGTAGTAAAAAAGTAATATAGTTTGGTGAAATATATAAAGTAAAAGGGTGAGGGAAAATCAGAAGTTCTCACTGAAAAGTTATAATGACATGTAACTTATCTCTATCACCGTTAAAAAAATTTGTACTTCTATAACTTTATTCTGAGAGAGAGATGAATTATTGTATCAAAAGTTGCTACTGAACCAGTACTGAATTATTATAAACTATGTGTACCCTTTTCAATTAAAAAAAAAAAATTACATTTGTTTAGTTTAAATTCATCTGTATTGTTCTTAAAGAATGTAACTATATTTTTAATGTAATGTCATCTCTGCCGCTCATTTTTGATTTCAAGATATTTTATGAACATTTATAGGCCGGAGGATTTCTCTGTTGCTACAATGTATTCATTAATTTATGGCAAAAGAACATATGTAGAATCATTTGGTTATCTTTATAAAGTAAGTCAGTTTTATTTTATTCTTTTAATAATAAAACTATTATGATGAGTGTTAGTGTCAAAATTTCATTATATTTCTTTTATATATGTATATTTTTGTGGGTTATGTATTTTATGATTTAGTTGTAGGTATTTATATATTTTAATTCCTTTTGTTAAAGTTGCTATCTGTAATGAAATCCTAGACTTATTAATATTTAATGCAGGTTTTCAAATATGTTTGATACATTTGCTTTGAAAGAAGGAATTTTACAAATTTCAAATAACTTAAAATTAATTAATAAATTTTATCTTCTTAAAGTTAATTCTTTCAATTTAAAGACTTTGTATAGAACTTTGCCTTGATCTGAATATCTGGGAGTCAAAACAACTTCCTATTTTTATAACTGAGTGTCAAATTTTTTTAAAATTAATGTATATTTTAAATAAATTGTAAATCAGTATTTTCTGCAAATTATGTCAACTGAAGGTTTTTTTAAATATCATCTATACATTACATAAATTGTAGCTTAATTATATATTCTTTTTCTTTTATAAGGTAAAAAATATCTGCTTCCCTTTACCTTGTAAAAAGTATAACAAATTTAGTATAATTTTTAGTAGAACTTGATTATTTCAGCTGTTTTAACCCTTTATTGCATAGATTCCACAACAATGATAAAGTTTGAAGTTTTTTCAAATGTATTAAATTATTTTCAGATATTTTATCATAACATCTAATGAATGGGGACAATATTCCCATAATTTTAAACTTAATATATTGTTCCATAATACTGTGTAAACTTGTTTTGGTTGTTAAATTATGGTTATGTAGCCAAGAATAAGGTAAATTTCTCCACAGAGTAAAAATATCTCTCAAATTATTATTAACAAGAGTGCCAATTTCCTGCCACATAATCATATTTGAGATGCTATAAGTTAAATCAATATAATTTGGGAGTAATTTTTCTGTTCCAAATAGAAATGTTTTATTTTTGTTCTCTGTGGTGGACTTAAAATATTTGAGGAGCCTCATTTTTTGTTAAGAATTGAACGAAGTAATTTGTTGACTTTGGTAAAACACGGTAATTTTTGTAGGAAAGTTATTTTATAATGAATTATTTTTTATATTTTGCATTTACCCTGCCCTATTTTTTTTTTTTATCTAGTTATAAGTATTATTGAAAAAATGGATACTTACACACAGATCAAAGAAGTTATATCTTTGACTTGAAACTATAATTGTTGTATGATTTACTTTTTGCCCTAAAAATTGAATTTTTATAAATTTTCATAAGTATTATAGTTTTTCCTTGAATTAGTGTACATATTTTACTTTTGATATTGTTTGAATTATTATTTTTTCAGTATTTTGTAATGAAATGCAATGGGAACAAATATCATTTATTTAAAGAAATTAGTAAAAGGAATAAGGATTTACAATGTAAACAATGAAGATGAAAGTTTATTTTGAAAGTTATTTACAATTTTCTGATGTAGAACAGTAGTTTGGGATCTTGTGATGAAGTGACTAACCTTACCAATGGAAAAAAAAAACAAAACTAAAACAAGCTTCTCTAAGTTAAAAAAGGGAAAACAGCTAAAAACATAAAACTATAACCCCCCAAAAAATAAATAAATAAATAAATAAAATAAAATCTCAGTAAATAAAAAGAAAGAAAATATCAATTCAGGAAATAAGTCCCTTATTGCTGTTAAAAAAAATTAAATTAAATTAAATATGATCACTCTACTCACACAAACAAAACGTAACCTAGAAATCAAATCTAAATTTTAAGAGTTTCTCTCTCTGTATAATTTGTGAGGTAATTGATCCAAACTAATTCTTATATAGTCAAATAAAAAAAGCAAAAAAACCCACCATGATTACCATATTAGAAAAATGTATAAATGCCAAATCAGCCGTTATTTAAAATTATTTCGAATTTAAGGTACTTTAAATATTATTCCTTTTTATGTAAGGAAAGGTGCTTTTTTGGTAATTCAAATTTCCTATTTGTTGGAAAAAAATATGTATAGTACGAAACTCTTCCTTGTATAATTTATTGTGCATATGAACTTCCATTGTGTCTTCACATGGAATAATGCATTTTTTCTAATATCCTGTCATTTTGAATTGAAATTCTTAAACATGATTTCATTAATTTGTTTTTCTTTATGTTTTTAAGCTGATTATTCTGTTAACTATTTGCTTATTATAATTTTAGGATTTGCGTAACTGTACTAAACGGTTCGAGTATCGACTAACAAGTGACCCATATTCCTCTGCACAGTCCAGCTCTGCTGCTGGCAGTAGCCTGTTGTCTTGTCAAACTGTTTGTCAGATTGATGAAACCCATTTTGCGGATGCCACTTCTGGAAATGAGAGTAATGCACACCCTTTTGCTTCTTTTAGAATAGCAGAATTTATATTCTGATTAGCTAAGATAAATTAAAATTTAATTGCTGTTTTATTATTAGTTTTCATTAAACTATCAGATTGATTGTAAAAGTTTGTGCATATCTGGAAATATTGTATTTATTTATTATTTGTTACTTCCTTTATGTTTTGGCCAGGTCATGGCCGAATGGCTAGGGTGCTGGCATTCGGTTCAGATCCTGTTTGAAACCACTGAGTTTCACTGTTGGCATGGATGTTTGTAGCCATTCGGAATTGGCTTTAAACTGTAGGTCCTGGTCTACCTTTTGTAGAAAAAAGTTGATTGTAGTGCTCCAAACCAAACCTTTATGTTTTGATAGAAATACATTAAAATTTTGCTCATAAAAGGCTAGTTAAAACTATTTTGATCAATGCTTTATATATTAATATTATTCATTCTTAGAGGCAATTTATTTACATGTGTTAAATATGTTCTTGTGGTCATTTTATTCCTTCAATTACTGCTAACCATGCATGTCTTTTACTTTAGTTTAGCTACTGATGCCAGTGACAGATTATCTTGTCAAACTTTCAAGATCTGACCTAAATACAGGGTTATCAGGAAAGAATCATTGCATGGGGTTAAGTCCAGTGACCTAGGAGGGTAGCTGTGTAGGACTAAATCATCGGCTGCACTGCAACCGATTGGCTACACAGCTACCTTCCTAAGTCACCGGACTTAACCCCATGAGACTTCTTCCTTTGGGGATAT
Organism: Dolomedes plantarius; assembly: GCA_907164885.2. Lineage (NCBI taxonomy): Eukaryota > Metazoa > Arthropoda > Arachnida > Araneae > Dolomedidae > Dolomedes > Dolomedes plantarius. Next base: position 99,244,605 of record OU015493.1, read on the forward strand.
GTCAAAGATCTTGTGTTCATACCACCTTTGCCAACAAGTGTGCCCAAACTTAAACAATGCATTTGTGATGCTTTACAAACAGTTAATAGTGAAACATTACAACGTGTTTGGCAAGAAATGGCATATCACAATAATATTATACGGGTGACTAAAGTCATATTGAACACCTGTGAACAAAAATTTAACATTTTTCTTTTACAATGACATATTAATCATAATTTTCTGTTTGTAATTACGGAAAATATTAAATTTTGTAATCGGATGATTTTTTCCTAATAACCCTGTATATTTGTTAAGTATGCAAACAAAACACAAATGTAGCAGACTTTTTTTAATTGGAATAAAAAATCATTCAAGCTAGTCTATTTTATGCTAGTCTAGTATATCAGTATTTTTATTTAGAAAAAATAAAGAATGCAAGCTATTAAAAAATTGTGACATTTAAAAGTAAGATAATGCATTTATTGATATTTTTCTTTTTGAACTGTACACAAGGGATCATTTTACTAGCCAATCATCCTGCCAAAATTGTAAGGGAGTTTTATATAAGATGTCAATAGAAAAATATTTTAAAAATTGTATAGGAGCTATGTTATTACTCTTTTATAGGAGTGCATAAAAACTCATTACAAATTTCAGAAGTTACAAAAAAGGCTTTTCTTCTCCAAGAGCCAAGAAAACCATCATAACAAAAAAATGTACAAATTATGACAAAATATAGCTCATAACTTAACATTATTTCTTACTAGTTGAAGTATCCAGCTTTTCCTGGGATTCTAAGAATGTTTGTTAACCAAAATAAATTTAAAAACTAAACAGGGTATAATTTACATAGCAAAAAAAAAAAGCATGTGGAATGTTATACACATTTCAGAGTTTAGATAGAGGCAGCCATTCATCATTGTACCACTAAAAGCTGTAAAGTAAAAATGCAAACTGGGGAATGTTTGTTAACCAAAATCAATTTAAAAATGCAGTATAAATAACATAGAAAAAAAAAGCATTTGAAATATACACATGAATAAAAAGAAAACCCAATATAAAAACATAAATTTACAATAAACTCCTCAGAATTCAGCTAGATTTAGCCTTTCATCTTTGGAGCAAAAAAAGCTGAAGAGTAAAACATAAAATGTATACATTTATGATAAACCACAAAAAGCTGAAAAGGAAAAATGTCAAATTGTCTTTTGGAAAGTAAAGAATTTTGAAAAGTATAGCTGAAAAGCAAAAATGTCAATTTGTCAAAAGGTTATTTACCGAAATCAATTTTAAAACTAAACACAGTATAAATAACATAGAAATTATTGAATGTTTGTTAACCAAAATCAATTAAAAAAGTAAACACAATATAAATAACATAAAAATAAGGTTTCAAATGTAGTGTTAAAAAATTGAGTTCTTAGTTACCATTATAGAAAACTAATAAGGTTTATTTTACCTTTTATGTGTTCTTTTCAGTAATAGTATCCTTACCTGTTGTGCTTTGTTTTGTGGAGTGAAATATTGTTGTCAGTATCATTAAGTAGCAAGATATTTTTATTTTTGTAATGCAAAATTTATTAAAGACTTGTTTTAAATAGGTGACACTGCACCAGAAAATATGAGTTTATGTTTCTTGTCATGGCTTGTGTGGTCTACTTCAGATAACTTACCGACTTCATATCATCTAGCTTTATTTGATTTGAATCAATGGTATCGAGCTGAAATGCCAGCTTCTAATCTTAGGTAATATATTTTTTTGTTAATTTTAAATTGTAGTTTTATTAAATTAATATTACAATGTCTACTAATTCTGAATGTAATTTTGTGTGAATTTAATGTTCAAAATTGTATTATTTAGGTGTGACCCATCTGATCTAAACCCTTATTTTGCACACTTTTCTCTTGAAGAAGTAGCTCAAATTTTTGATTTAGAACCTATTTTGGTAATCATTTTTCTTTTACTTTTGCATGGTATTTTAATAAAATTAGTTTTAAGCACTTATTTAATTATTTATCAGTTTTAACAAATATGATTTTAAATTCATGAAAAATATACCTTGGCTCTAATATTATTTCACTGCATTTTTCTTTTACATTGTATTTTGTTATGTATGAGTTTGGTGTATTTATTTACTAGGCACTTAATATAAATAAGTATATTTGGTAAATATGTAACATTAGTATGCTTTAAGGTGAAATTTTCTGTCATTAAACATTACTTTAAAGATATGTAATAACACTTTAGTAAAATATTTATTTAGTGAGTAATATGTAATAAAAGCTTGTTAATCTATTTTTAAATCTTTTAATTTATTATTCTTTAAACTAAATATTGCCTAAATTTTGTTTTTCTTGTATTTAAAATTATTTTAAAAGTAAACTAAAACATTAGAAAAGATGGAGTTTTGTTAGCAGTGTTGCCTTCCCTTTAAATATAATGAAAGAAGAAAAAATGAACTAGGTTACATAGGATCTAATGTCTGAAAATTTTGTGATATCCATACAAATCACAGTATTGTGATTACCATAATTAACTTTAAAAATGTTTGCAAAAATTTTTTCCAATTTCCTTGGATTGAGCAATCAAAGCAGCATTAATCTTAAACGATTTAAAAGGAATGTTGCTTCCAGAATCACTGAGAATTATTCTCTTTACCTCTTTCTAGGTAAATTATTGATTTGTTATAGTGAAGATATTCTTAGGAAAGTTTTAACTTTTGGTTCATTGAAGCAGGTTGAAAGTTACTTCATTTGAATAAATTTGTTTTGTCTACTAAGTGTTTCTTCAACCTTATAATTACAGCAAAATTTGAGTGTTTTTATTCACAATTTACATCTGTGACTCTGAAGAGTCACAGATAAGTATTTCTTTTGATAACAAGAAATTCAGTGAGGTGCTAGTAGGATTTTTTAAAATTTCTGTTAGTGTAGAGTATCTGCTATTTTTTTTTTTCAGTTTTTCTCTCCAAAATTATAGTAATTTAAAATTTATGAAGTAATAAATTTCAATCCTTTAACAGGATGCTCAAAGAAAGAGCTAGCAGCCCAAACAAGTTATTTGTTAAATTCTTTCTGAAATCTCTTTTATTGACATAGTGATTTTATTCTGAATGGAGCAGTAAAGTAATTTAATAAAATAAATAATTCTTATGTGTGTAATATAATATGATAAAGAGCACTCAATGACCAAATGTCTGGTTAATGTTTTTACAGGGAAGACTTTTATCTCCACTTAATTGTGAGCATAAAGCTCCTGCATTTCTCTTATCACAGTAAATATTTCCAGAAAATAAAGTTAAAAATAAATCTCATTATCATATATTGGACCTCAAATTAATGTTTTGATTTCTGTAATCTGAGGGCAAAAGATGCAAGTGAAGGAGCTGGCATATTTTCTCCAGCACCCATTTTAAATATGAAGAATGTGTGTGCCCATGTTTCCTCTGACTTTTGATTATAAATTAACTAGATCTTGGGACAATAAATACCATGAACTTATTCTGATGATTTTTACAAACCAAAAATGGTGTTATAAAACTTGCAAGTCAAACTAGATCAGTCAACGAGGATCATTTTATATGTGGCAAATACATATCAAGTGTGAGGTTTGTGTATTTATGCAATATTTCAAAGGAAAGAAATCATTCTTTATTAACCCCCCCCCCCCCTTTGAAAATTAGTCCTTTACTATATTACTACAGCTGTCAAATTGTAGTTGGGCACAATTAAAAAATATTTGGAAATTAAAAGTGTAATAAATAATATGTATACATTAGTAAAAAAGGAAAATTATCTCAAAATGTTTAACAACTATCAACAGATTGATGAAAAAATTTCTTGAACTAAGTAATGAATTAATAACTAATTTATTAGTAAGTAATTTATTTTTTTAAATAAAAATTTTCTAGAATAACTTTACGAATGTAAGTATGTATGTAATGTTTTTATGTGTTGCCCCTTACTAAAAAATTTAAAATTGTGAGAATTTTAGTATTTCAAACTGGACTTTTTAAATATTTGAATGTTATTCTAATGTGATGAAAATTGGGAATAAATTCATAATTATTAATTTTTTTGAGTGCATAAACTATGAATTTACTGATAAATATTAATATTGTTTACAGGGTGCCTATGGTATACCTCATAGTATTAAAAAATTCAAATTCATTTCACCCTCTGAAGAATTTTTTTACCCATCATCTCTGGATTTTGGTATGTAACCTTTTATCTTTTAAATTATTTTTTAATTATAAAGTATAGTAATCTTCAAAACTTAAATATATCCCATGGATTCTTATTTAGTTTTTTTTCATTTTAAAATTTAATATGAAGTAGTTTCTAAAAATAAAGATGTATTGCACATTTTAAAATAAAGATATCTATCATATACATCACTTTTAATTTAGGAATTAAATGCTTTTATCACATTTTAAATGAAAACCATAATTTTTTTTTGTCTAATATTACAGAATTTTTTTGTGATATAAAAGTCCTGTTAGAAAAATGCATTTTACTGTAAATAACTTCTGTAAATAACTACTATAAATAACTTCTCCTTTAGGGCTTTAACTAAAGTTGTTTCTATTTTGTATTATTTTTCAGTCTTTTATTGAGATTCTTTATTTTTTTTAAAGTTTGCCTCCTTTAACGTGATTATATATAGTAAGGAGAAAAAAAATTAATCATTACATAATATCTGTGTCATACATACACAGATGCACACTCAAGTATAAGAAGTGTTTTTTCTCTTGATTTTAAAAGTATTGTTTGAAATTAGTTCTATTTGTTTCACTGTATTTTTTTAATTTTATGTATAAAAGTTCTAAATTTTAAATATTCTGTCAAAGTTTTACTTATTTGAAGTGGGTTTCTTTTAGAAACAATTTTGTTTTCTACAAGTGGCATTTGTAAAACAACTTTCATGGGAGTGCAGAAACAAGTAAGTTATTTTGAAATTATGTGTAAACATATATATGCTGTTTAGAAAAAAATTTGTTGATTAGTATTATAATTTCCATCAAAGTGATCAGATACATTTGTATCAAAGATGTATTCTTATTTGAAATTTTTGTTACTTTCAAAATACAGGGAGATCTTATGTTACTTTTATAAAATCCAAAACATATTGCTTCTAAAATAGTACTAGTAATATAAGTCATTTCTTGTAATTCTTTCAGCTTAAAAACCAATAATCATGTTTGTTGGCTTGAAAATGATTAGCCATTTTGGATTATTTTGACTACAAGATACTAATCTTTATTATCTAAATGTAAATATTTTTTTAATAAAGAGATACTACTTACAAAGTATTTTTAAGTTTATTTCCAATTTTATCAGTTTTTATAATTCCAGCCTTAGTGTTCAGGAGATCTGGATCTATGTGAAATATATTACTGTTTGAGTATCACAATAATCACATGTTTTGATCTTTAAATTCTTAAAAATTCTCGTTATTTAAAAAGCAGTAAGTACTAGTTTCTGCTTCTTTAATTTATGGGCAGTTTTCAAGTTATTTTCACTGTGAAAGATTTCATACAAATACAATTTGTGTCTTCACCAAAGTTTTTTGCACATTACTAAAAGGTGTAACGATTCAATAGATGACCACCAGCTAATTTTTAACATAAAGTATCATATATGTTGTGTAGCAAATGTTATACTAGCTGTATATCAGCTGTGTGGAGATATTATTGAAGTACTGGAGGAAGTAAGCTCTCTCTCTCTCTCTTTTTTTTTTGGTGAGTTTTATACTACCAGGGACAGTCATTTTATTGTGAACTTGTCTCATGTGAGATTTCATAGTCTTTTTTATGTATTTGAATCTGAACTACCCTAATTATGTATATATTCTAAAGGATGAAAATATGAGCTGTCTCTTGCATGACATTGAATGCTAAACCTAGATTTTTAAAGCTGTATATTGTACCTTTAACTTGTTTTTTTCTTTCCTATGTTGGGGGAAAGTCCAGTGACGGTAGTTCCCCATGAGCAGCTCAGTAGAGACCTATAAATTGTAAATCTAAAGCTTAACTTCAGTGTTCTAGCTTTTAGCCCATGTTCTGAAATCTTGTTCAAAACCCCAAGACGCAGATAAAACAAAAGAGCCATAAAAATTGAATTCTTAGAAATTGTATTTGCTGAATGGTGTAAATATTTTATCCATCCTATTTTTGAAACAGTATATACTACTGAACCATGATTTTGATTTAATATTGATTCACTGGTAATAATTTAAAAAAAAATTGTGTACTTTTATTTTCTTAGCTGTTGTATGAGATAGCTGATATGGCTCCAAATGTACTTATAAATCCAAAAGACTTCTACTCTGATTTAATGCGCAGTGGTTTAATTTCTGATTTACAAGGAACTAGTGAAAGAGTCCCTTTGGTAAGCTGGTTTTTATGTCTTTTAAAAATTTAATTGTACATCCAGTTCTATTTTTTTTTTAATACATAAAAGTAATTTTTTTAAATTATCACTAGTGTCTGGTAATTTTCATACCACAAGACATTACATTTTCATACGTCAAGGTATCTTAGCACTGTAGATATTTCATTGCTTCTATTAATTTTTATTGGAAAACAACGTTCATTTTCTCTCCTTACGGCATACGTGCGCACACATGTTAATTATGACGTCATCCTTTTTTCCCCTGTACAGTAACGCTCGGTGAGCGGAGGTAGAAAGAGAATAATGTTGTTCGCTGTTAGACGTTTCTGTGTTATGTTCTGTGAAAATGTGTCTTAGTCCTATTAAATGTTTTGCTACTACTCTGCTGCTATTATTTTTACTCTGTGTGACTAAATTCCCATAATTTGTTACAAATTTTCAAAATTTTTTTATGAAATATTTATTTTGCATAATTATTTTTTATGTATAATAAAATTTATTTAATTGCTGAACCTTAATCTTATATTCAAAGCTTTTGACTCTGCTTGCCATTCATTATTTGTGTCCTTAATGGCTAATGAGCAAATTATTGAGGCAATTTTGATGTATTAAAATTATGTAGTTAATATTTATTAAAGAATTCAAACTCTGAGAAGATATAGGAAAAGATGGTTGTATTGATTCCATCTGTTTTACTTCTGTTTGTTTTCTTTGTGGGGGGGGGGAGTAAATAATTATGTCTTAAGGCTGTAATTGATACTTTCTGAACTTGTTAGCAAAAAATTTATGGAAAACTGACAGTTTCACTCATTTTTCTAATTATTAAAAGAAAACGTTGTTTTTTTTTTGGTGCTTTGATCTATTGTATGCCAATTTTTTTAGAACTCTTTATGTATTCCTGTAAAGTCTCATCTTAACCCCTGGGAATATGCATACCATTTCTGTAGATTATTATTGATTACAGAAAGATTGTGGCTTAGGTTTCAGATGATTATCGTGAAAGCAACTTTCAGATCTTTTTCTATAAGGTTACATGAAAATGATAAAATGAATAGTTTTGTGATGCTTCACATTTTGAACTTATTACTTTTGATTTAGTTTTTTATTCCAAGTAATTTTTCTTATATTTTTGCACTGCAGTAATGTGAATTAATATAATTAGTGAGAGTACTGGATAGTGTAAGTTTATTGGGAAAGTAAAAATCTTCACAATAAACTTACAATATATATATATATCTGTGGCTTGGTAAAAGAAGTGCCTAAGTCAGTTTTCTCCAAGATAACTTTGTTTGCTTATGTCTCTTTAAAAAAACATTATTTTCAATGTAAGAAGTACCCAAGTCTGTCTCATGCTTTAAGGCTACGGCCACACGAGCGATTTTTTCCTCACAACCGCAACGGGAAAACCAGCACCAAAATATAGATAAACTTTTGTAACACAGGGGTGGCCAAACGCAGCTGTTTTTCTCGTGCGATCTGTCGTGGTCTCAAGGTCGGTCGCTGGAGGATAGAACGAGACCTATTTTTCTCGCGGTTTGTATAGATTTTCAAGCTGATGGAAAAGACCCAGCGGGAAAAAATGTCACATGCACGTGTGGCCAGCTGGTGTTGATTTTCAAGCTCGGGGAAAAGCCGTACTGGGAAAAATCGCTCATGTGGCCATAGCCTAAAAGTGTTTTCTAAACCATTGAACAGACTTGGGTACTTCTTACATAGAAAATAATATTTTTTTAAAGCAAAGTCATCTTAGAGAAAACTGACTTAGGCACTTGTTGTACCAAACCACAGATATATATATATATATATATATATATATATATATATATATATATATATATATATATATATATATATATATACATATATATATATATATATGTGTGTGTGTGTGTGTGTGTGTTTTAATTTGTGCTACATTGACTTTTTTTAAAAATTTTAATTAATGAAAGTAATTTTTATTTTTGTGTAACAGATAGTTCAGAGGGAAGCACTTTTACAGCTAGCACTTGAACATCACATGCCCTTTTTTTTCATGAAATGTTTAAAAGAGTGGAGATATGCTGGTATGTTGAAATATTTTTTGGTTTTAGCTGTATTTGAAAATATGTACAATAGTTTTCTGAGTAAAAATGCTAAAGTAAAAATAGTTAAAAAATTGTCTTCTTCTCTTATTAAATTCTTTTAGGTAAATGTAAGTGTATTCTAATATCATTAACTTATTGTGATTTCTTGTTCTTGAAACCAATTGGATAACTAACTGATATTTTGTTAATCATATGTTCTGTAAATATTTTACTATATCTGGTATTTCTATTTCTGAGAAATATACAGGTAGTTGTTAAGAAATTGCAGTATCTCTAAGGAACATTGATGTTTCTATTTTATTGATACTTAAATTTTAAATGATAGCCCATCTTTCTTGTATTGAATTATTTTGCTCTGTTCATTTTGTTTATTAGGATTTTTAATGAGAAAATCCCAGTTTTAGATTGATACTACACGATTTATATTGTATTTAAAAAAAGGAAATTATCCAGAGTATTGGTAGTCATTTGTTTTTCCATAACTGTGAACTACAACTTGATTTTAATATTTAAGTGTGTACATATAAACAGAAAGGATGTGTAAATAACTTACGTTACATTTTTGACAAATGTTGTATAACATTTTATTGAAATTATAATTTTCATTGTGTGAAAAGGAGAGTTTAATCCCCGAGGATTTAAAATTGCATTGTCAGCACTATGATGTAGAAAAGAATTTTTTTCAGCTACAGAAGAATTTAAGTAAACTCATTTATTTTCTATGTGTTTAGTTTCACTTGTTCAAAAATATTTCCCTTTAGTATGATTGACACATGTATTAATATATCTTGGCAGATTCAATTCAAGAAGGCTGTACATCTAGAGCATTGTTGAACTGGGCTTGGAATAAAGTTATCTATATAAAAAATAGTATTGACAGGTTAAGTAAGTAACTTTTTTTAAAAATAATCTTCAGTTTTAAATCCTACAGTTCTTTCAAGATTAAAAGAAATATGTGCTTTAAAATATAATTTATCTTTAATTTTGCAAAATGATTTATTTAGCTGTTGTATGTGAAGGAAATTTTCATGTAGTTTATCTGATATAATTTATTTATTTATTTTTTATTGATTAGCTTGTAGTATAGTCTGTTTCATTTATGATTGTGTTTTTTAACTGTCAATATATTTCTTTAGGTATACCTCTCTTCAATTGTTCTGGGTGTGATATAGACAAAGCACCTTTAAAATGTCTCTATAGTTACAGGAGGCAGTTAGACCTTCTTGATACCATTTTTATGGGCTATCAGAAATTTGCTACGCCTAGGACAGAACAAGGTACATTTGATTATGAAATTTATTCAGATTTATTTTGTGTAATACACTATGTACTTTACTTCAGAATTGGTACATAACTTGGAGCAACATATCTACTATTGGTTTCCACAGATTAATGTTAATCTATGATATATGAAGGGCATTTAAATATTATTATTGTTATTGATATTATTGGTACTGTTAGGACTCTAAATTAAAAAAAGAATTCATTCTTCAACTTTCTATTTCTGTTTATTTATTTTATAAAGTTTAAAACATGAAAACACAGTCTTTGCTGTTTCTTTACTGTTGAATCTCAACTCTGTTAGATAATATATTTAAAAAAAAAAAAAGAAAAAAAATTCTTCAACTTTTATCTCTCCTCATGTTTTTTTTTTCTTTCTTGTATTTCTTGTTTCAAAATATATCGTCACGTGAATGCAAGAGCTAGGTAACTCCAAAAAAATTATTTAAGATATCTGGCTATTTATAGCTAGATTACATAAGAAGTGAATGCAATAACTAGAAAACTCACTTTGCTGCTAACCTAATGCCATCTGTTGGCTAGTAGTTTGGTTTGGAGTGTTATGGTCAATTTTTGCTACATGATTGCTAATTAGACCAGGACCTACAGCTTAAAGCCGATTCCGAACGGCTACAAACGTCCATGCCAAGTGTGGGATTCGAACCCATTGACTTTTGTACCGAATGCCAGTGCCCTAGCCAATCGGATGTAATAATTAGATAAATAGAACGACGAGTAATTTCTCACTGGAAGAAGTAAACATTTGAGATCTTCAAGAACTTGAAAAATCAAGTTACCTAGTTCTTGCAATCAGGTGGCGATATAATCTACTATCTGAATACCTGTGCTTCGCTATGGAGTACATTAAAATTAAATACAATTGTCAATGTATGCAATTGATGCCAATATATATATATATATATATATATATTTATAAAAAAAATCATAATGCATATTTTTATAGACAAAATAATGTAGAAGGAAATATTCAAATTAAATACAATGGTCAATGTATGCAATTAATTTGTATGTTTAATATCCATAAAACATACTAATTTGAATTAAATTCTTTAAAAACTTTCATCTCAAGTAGTCTAGTAGTTAAATTTTATCTTTTACTGTATTTTAATATTGTTTTGTCAATTTATTTCATTGTTATGCACGTGGCACAAAATTAATTTAAAGTATCATGAAAAGAAAAGAAACCACGTGATCAGCATTTAATAAATTAAATTCTAAAAATTAATCTGTAAAAATTCACCAAAAATCAGAAAATGGAGGTAAAGATTCAAAAAAAGATTTCATTTTAAAAGAATTTTTATGATCTTTCTTGTGGTATAAATTTTACAACCCTCAGATTATTATTTTAAAGGCAAACTTTAAAGAATGTTACAAAAACAGCTTAAAAATTTAATTTTAAAAAAATCTAAGAAGAATTTTTCAAAAATCTTTCTTAGTGCACCCCTACACTATAAGAAGAATGGCCATGCAAAATTTCAGCCCTTTAGGTCCAACGGTTTGGTCTGTGCGTTATCTGTCAGTCAGTCAGTCAGTTGCGGAACTGTTATATATATATATAGACTAGCTGAAAACCCGCGCTTCGCTACGGAGTACATTCAAATTAAATACAACGGTCAACGTATGCAATTTATGCCAAAAAATATATATATTTATAATAAATGCGATGATCAATGTATACAATTGATGTAAAATATATATCTATCTATATATATATTTATAAAAAAATCGTAAGGGATATGCATTTTTTTTTATAATATCCAATCGTCTGCTGCATTAGAAAGAGAAAAAAATATTTTTTTGTCTATTTAGTTGTTACGCACGTGACGATAAATTTATTGAAAGTACCAGAAAAAGAAATCACGTGATCAGCATTTAATAAATTAAATTCTAAAAATTAATCTTTAAAAATTGACCAAAAATCAGGAATTGGAGGTAAAAATTCGAAAAAAATTTCATTTTGAAGGAATTTTTATGATCTTTCTCGTGATATAAATTTTATAACCCTCAATGTATTATTTTAAATGCAAATGTAAAAAAAGTTTAAAAAACAGCTTAAAAATATAATTTAAAAAAATCTAAGAAGAATTTTTGAAAAATCTTTCTTAGTGCACCCCTACACTATTAGAAGAATCGCCATGCAAAATTTCAGCCCTTTAGGTACAGCGGTTTGGTCTGTGCGTTGTATGTCAGTCAGTCAGTCAGTGAATGAATGAGTCAGTTACGGAACTGTTTTATATATATAGATTATTAAACTTTAAAAAAAAATAATTTCAGGTATCCAAGAATTGAAATGCAGAAAAGATGTTGTATTTTACATTAATATGTATCTTCAAGTATTATTATGGCTACGGACAGTTCATGTGTTACCAGAAGTTTGTGAAGGTGAAGAGACAGAAAAAAATATAGTCTATCCTGTCAATGCTTTACAAAATTCATACCTTAAAAGACGAAATCAGTTGCAAAAAATTCACAAGTAAGTGCGATTTTGAAATTTTTGAAGAAGTTTTAATGTAATTTCTGATTGTTTATTTTTCATAAGGGTTATGAACACCTGTTAAACCTATCAGGTACAGTGTAAATATACCCTTGACATGCTTCTTTAATATAACTGTTATCATTTTAATTCCTTTTAGCATTATGGTATAAAAACTATTTAATTCTGTCATTATTTGACTAATACATAATGAATTTTAACTGGATTTTTTTTTTCTTTAGCTCGATAGGTTCTACAGATATTTTATTGATAGATGGACTTGTGAAAGAGGCATTTAGTGACAATACTTGGCAAGAGAAAGGTGGCAATGGAATTTATCCCCCTCCAAGCATTTATGCTGCTCTCAGTTGTTATTTATTGGATGATGTACATCTTGAACTGAAGCATTCTCTTATGTATTATCTTTTGCTTGATATATGTAACTCACCCAGCAATATAAATAACCCATTGATAGCTGAAGTAAAAAAATTTCCAGTCGTATTTGGAATGTCTCAAAGTGTTTCAAAATTGGTCAAAGCATTCTGGTGTCTAGACCAGTTTAATTTTGAGGTAAGTGTGTTGTAGTGTAAAAGGAGCATTTTCATTAGCTTTGTTGATTTTTTTCTGCTTATAATGCATGAGTTTTTTTAATAAAAGGAATTTTTAAATTTAAATTTTATTTAATCTGTGTAAAATTATATAATCAATTTATATCAAGGAAGTACAGGGTTATCAGGAAAGTTCACCCGATTACAAAATTTAATATTTTTCATAATTACAAACAGAAAATTATAATTAATATGTCATTGTAAAGTAAAAATGTTAAATTTTTTTCACAGGTGTTCGATAAGACTTCCTTTAGTCACCTGCATAATATCACTGCGATATGCCATTTCTTGCCAAACACGTAATGTTTCACTATTAACTGTTTGTAAAGCATCGCAAATGCGTTGTTTAAATTTAGGCAAACTTGTAGGCAAAGGTGGTATGAACACCAAATCTTTGACATATCCCCTAAGGATGAACACCAAATGCCAATGGGCGGTGCACCATCTTGTTGAAAAATTAAATTTTTTTCTTACAATGACATATTATAATTTTCTGTTTGTATTTATAGAAAATATTAAATTTTGTAATCGTATGATTCTTTTCTGATAACCCTATATATTGAATTGGTTCATGTTAGTGTCAGTTTATTTCTGTACATTTTATATGTATTTAGGTGTATTTAGTACATTTTATAAAAATTTATGATGTTTTTAATGTTAAAATGTATTAGGGATTATTTGACCATTAACATGTCTTCTATAGAAGAATGCATCTGTAATAACAATTTTTTTTAAAAATTTATTTATTTATTTTTTTTTATATAGGTTGCAATAAAAAAAACTCCTGCACCCTGTTGTGAAGGCATCTGACATTCTACCTTGGCAGCATCACAGAGTCATCAAATCATTTTTATTTCAAAGGGAAGCTCAAAAAGCACTTAAGTACAGTAATCACATGGATCCACCTGAAAACACAATTGAGGATATGAAACTGCATCTCTCTGTGCTAATGTCACGAGGGTAAATATAATATTCTCATATTAGCTACGAATCATTATTCATTATTTTTAAGAGATTATATGTAATGTGTGGTAACTTTTTCCAAGATAGGGTTCTGAATATGAATAATCCAATAATAGTGATGAGATTTTTCCGTTTCTTTAACTGTTAATATATTCTTAATAATATAGATAATTTATTATATGTGTCTTCTTAACAATTTATTCTAGTTCATAAAACTTATTCGTTATTTTTCTGTTAAAAGAATGATCAAGTTTAGATTTTAGGTAGAATATTTTAAATTATTAGATGCTGAGTAATATTGCTGCATAATCTTTCATGTGTCTGAATGTATTGTGTGTATCTATAAGTTTAAGCAAATAGATACTTGTAAAAGTATAAAGTATATTTATTGATAAAAGTTTCGCCCCCTTTTTTTATGAGACACAGATACTGTTCATTACTTTGTTTTTAAGTTCTGTTATAAAAATAAGAAAAGTGTGCAAGTTATTTAGCAATTTATATATATTTTTTTCATAGTGCTATCACTCAAGCTTTTTACTATCAAAGAAGTAAACAGTCAGATGGTTTGGGAAAAGATTTACTCAATCATTTATATATGGGTTGTCAAGAAAGTAAGCCTTTTGTCAATTTATTTTAATAGATCATGTTTGTATTGATTTATTATTTGTGCCATGTTTTACAACTGATTAATATCAGAACATTGTGAGAATCATAACAGCCAATTAATTGATTGTGAGTTAGTGAGTTGTTCAAATGTTAAATAAATGTTTGGCATCAAGATTTTAATTTTTGGTGTACTCTACATTTCTCAAGGATTTTTTTTTATCATATAATTTAAAATAATTCTTTTCCTGCATTCATGCTATGCTCCTCACTGAGACATTGTGTTCTTTTGTTGTGAGGCCCCAGAGTTAAATGCACTTCCATGTTGACAACCAAAGCATATGCATGCATCAGGACTGAGGTCATTTATATACATGAGCATTCATATTAGTTAAATGTTTAAATTTAGTATGTATTTTTTGTATTTTTCTTAGTTGCATATTTCAACTGTTTAAGTTTTTAAAATGTGATGACAAATTTTAATCTGTTAAGGCTAGAATTCTTCACCTCCTAGCAATGTTTTGAAAAACATAGTGTTTGATTGTTTGACAAAATAAATATTTTCTAAAGTTATATCATAATTAATAAAGTTGTCATGTTTTTACTGGGACTACTTTGTTCTTTTTTTATTATTAATTAAAAAATTTTTACTAATTTCTCTTCAGTGTTTGTCTCTTCATTTAGATTTTCTTATTGTTGCTGAAATACGTAGCTAACATTAGATGTTAAGTATTAATTTGAGAATATTGTATGATATTTTTTCTTTTTAGCACATAAGTTGAAAGATCTAATGTACTTGCCTTTAAATGCTCTTGAGTCTTCTGCACTTGTCCAATTTCTATCTGAAAATGATGATCCTCGTGCTCAAGAAGCTTTGGTGATGTATTATCTCCTTCATTGCAATTTCTTTGAAGCTGCAAAAGTAAATGGAAAACTTTCTGTAAGTGTATCAGTAAGTTGTTTTTAAATAGTAGATTTCAGTGCTATTTAAGTGTAAAATCTTTAAATTTTTAACTTGGACTCCTAATCACAATATTCTAAAATGCTATAAAAACTTCATCATGCTTTTGTTATCTCTGGGGAATTCTCTAAATATACAGGGTGTTTCAAAAAGAATCACCCAATTTGAAATGAGTATATTATGGAAAATATTGAACATAGAAACTTAAAATTAATTTTATATCACATGGCTAATCATAAAGTTTTTTTACAAACCAAATTAAAGGTGTTAAATTTGCCCACCTTTGGATGCACAACATACATCTATATGATAGGCAAATTTGCCCAAAACTTTTGCGAGTATGTCTGCATACACTGCTTCCACGGCTGTTATGCATACACAAACAACCCGTGTCTTGGAATTGTTTATACCATTGCCTAAAGCTCTAAGAGGTAGGAACTTCAATCTACCAGGGTTTTATCGATGAAAATCATGCTGAACAGCTGTTACGGACTCACACTTTGCAAAATGTAGAACACAAAATGATTTCTGTTGTGCAGTAGCCATCTGTACAAACATTGACGTGGCAGGCAAAGGAAAAGCGTTAGCGCTACTTGTCAGCAACTGCATGAAACTCGAGATTTCCCTCTTTCTGCCTATACTTTATTCGATCAAAATGCATTAAAAGAATAGTTATGATTTTTCAAAATCTCATGATTCTTTGATTTCTGTTGTGCAGTCACCATCTTTACAAACACTCATGTGGTGGGCGAATGAAGGGCGTCAGCACTACTTGTCAACAAATGCGTGTAACTTGAGATTTCTCTCTTTCTGCTTATACATTATTCAATTAAAACGGATTAAAAGATGAATAGTTATGATTTTTTTAAATCGGATGATTCTTTTTGAAACATTATATATGAATGATCAGCATTATCCTGCAAGATGAAGAAGTTTAACTAAGGGGAGAGGGGGAACGGTCTGTTTAAATGTAATTTACTAAACATTTGAACTACTTTAAGTTGAGTAGTTTTCAATTTGTGAAAATATTCGGTTTTCGTATGTTAGGGTAATTTTTTTGTAGGCTTAGCTCGACAGGTTTCATTTTTTCTTGTAAGTTTACTTAGAGAACACTCACAAACAACAACAACAACAACAACAAAAAATTTAAATCTAAAAGCGAATACCAGTTTTTTCTTATATATCTAAATAAAATCTGCACAAAATAGTTGAGTTTTCTCTTTTGCTGAAGGGTGACACATTTTCTTGAACCAACAAACATCAAAGTATGATGTAAAAGTGAATAGATGGGGGGATTTAAAAGCTCTTCTCCTGCTGTCAGTGTAGTAATTGAAATCAATGAAAAGGATGGAAATTTTATGCATGCTCTGTGTATAACATGGAGTATGATATTACAACATAGAAAATGTCTGACACAAAAAGAACAGTCTTTCATGTATGTTTTTGAAGAAAAATTTTCATGTGCTGTTTATGTCAATGTATACTACCACTACTGACTGACTTTTTTTGACATTATTCCTTTACTGAAATTTAATACAAACCTCTATTTTTTTACAACCGAAAATGATCTTTCTTGGGTGTTTTAAAGGATTTAATTCATAAGTTAGATGATTTCTTTTATTTCTCCTTGTATTGGTTAATGTGCCAGTAAATGAATTTTAAAAAAAATTGTAAATTTCACCAATATGAAAGACGTATCATTCCTGTGCTTTCATTCTTTTATCCATTTTTGGATTTTGAAATTAATACATCTATGACTACAGTGGTTTTACTGTGGAATTAATTATTACTTTATTAGAGATAACTGTATTAAATATTAATGAATTATATTTAACTTCAATGTTAAAGAATATATTCACAACAAAAAGTTCAGTTAAATTGTACCTTATTGTGTAATGCAGGATTTATCTGATTACATGAAATCCTGACATAACCTAATGTGAGGATATTTTTCCCAGATTATCAGCCCATTGATTATCTCTAGTTCTTTTTTAATATCAAGTTAACTTTGGTGTTTAAATGTTTATATTCATATCAGCCAAGTAACTCTTAATATATAACTTTTAATTATCAATTTATATTATTTAGTTTCATATTCAGTTCTTTTAGTTCTGCTGTCATTTGACAGTAACAACATTTAATAGGATCTGTGATTTTTCTTACTCAATTAGTCATGTGTATTTTAAGATATTTGTAATAACTCGTTAATAATAGAGTTGAACATGTGCTAATGTTAAATGTGGTAAAAATCAATCCATTGGTTAAAGATATCACTTATTTAAAAAAATAAATGCTAGTAAATACAATATTTAATCTTCTGATAAATTTAATAGTTTCTTACAAAAAGCATTACAGATTTCTATCTTATATAGGGTAAATCACCTGCTACCCATCAGAGAACTATTGGTAGAGATGCTCTTGTTGAAGGATTATTATCATCTGTGCCAAAGACAGAAAAAGATCTCATTGAAGAAATTGGCAGATTTCCATCCTATCCTGTCAGACAAGGAGGTTGGTAAATTCTGCTGTTTATTTTTTGTTACATGTATATTAGTTTAGAAGTATAGATTTTATAGTCTAGAATTTCATTTAATGATAATTATCAATTTTATCCTCAGTAATTATAATTAAATATCAATTTTATATTTGCAGAAGCACCAAAGCCTCTATCACTGTCCATCAAAAATGCTCCCTTGAAACAGATTACTTATTCTGATATTATAAATTCTTTGATATCGGATGCATCATCTGTAATGTGTGCACCATATTTGGATCCACAGACACCTTTTAAGTCAGTGTAAGGTTTATTTTACAGAATATTCTATTCAAATAGTTATTTAAACAAAGATTTTGTAATCATTGGGCAGATGTCAATTAGTCAATGTGCATACCACATTGGGGGGGGGGGGGGAGGAGATTTTGTAATGACTTTTTGTACAGATTATTAAACTTGTTCAATTGGATGGATTTAGGAGCTTAAAGAGAGTGTTAATGTCAAGTTTATAGCTCCAAAATGATTAAAACAGAGGAACATGCTTGAGCTATTATAAATTATTGATTTCCTCAATTTTTTTGCTGGCCTAACCGAAGCAATGTGAGATTAATGTAATTATTCTTCAAAACTGAACTGGATAGCTTTGCTCCCCTCAAAAGCAAATTGTATTATATTAGTGCTCTAAAATCTCCAATGCTTAGTTAGGTTGTTACAACATATTTCAATCCTTTTAAAAATTTGTAATTTAGGTCATGTTGTATGATATACATAGTAATTGTTGTTTTGTCAGATTTAGTTTCTAATTTTATAACTTCCTGTTAAAAGAAAAGAATTTTATATTGAGGAAATTGAGATCACAAAGTTTGTGAAATATGCCTTACTTTTCTTTTAATTTATTCTCTATAGTTGATGGGGGGAAAAGCTCTAGCAGGATTTAAGTATATCATGTGTTTAAACATGGTACTTTAAGAATGTGAGAAATCTTCCATGATCCTGCATTCTACTGTGTCTCCTAATATACTTTCTAAATTTAAAATGAGGTCATTGTCAAATTTGAATTGTGTACAATTTTAAGATAAGAATTTTAAAACTTTTCAGTATAATATTCAGTATAATAAGAATGATGAGCTAAGACTATTAAAAAAAAATTAAGACTATGTAAAAAAAAGTATGCAAGGTACTGGAAATTCACAGATGTGTTACCGCATATATTAGAGTTTTTCTGTGTCAAAAAAGTTCAACAGAAGGCACTAGTTGTTCCATGAAAGCGAAAGTTGTAAAATGGCTGTAAAAGTTGTAAAATTTTTGCTTATTTACATTTTCTTATTTACATCCCAAAATCATTTGGCAACAAGATGCTGCCACATTGGGGTATGACTGTATGAGACTTTTTAAATGAGAAATTTCCAAACAAGATGGTCCCATCCATTAGCCACCTTAATCTCCAGACATTACACCTCTTGACTTCCTTTGGGGATTTGTCAAAGACAAAGGTTATTCAACAAAAGTGGACAGTCTTAAAGAACTCAAAAAATGCATAATTGCTGCAATTTCGTGTGTTACAGAATCCATTTTGGAATGCACATGGGTTGAAATGGATTACCGACTGGATATTCTCCGTGCCACAAAAGGAGCACCTATTGAAATTTATTGACTTACTAATATAACCTCTAATATATAAGGTAATATATAAGGTAATTTAAAATGTGTCAAGGTTTTTTGAGACACCCTGTATATTTTCCCAAATTTTTTCTTATAAGCACTTACATAAGGGGATTTTAGAGAAAGTAAAATGCTGTTAGCTGTTAGCATTGAAAAAGTCACATGCTAGTGTGACTTTTTCAATGTTAACATTATAACAAAGTATGCTCTTAGAAGAAAAACATTATTGAAAAATGTATATTACTGACTTTGTTAATTTTTTCTTTTAACTAAGAATAGACAGTTAATATTTGTGTTTTTACTATTTCTTTTTTTTCCTCTGACTTGTTTTAGGACTAAATCATGTTTTGACAATATTCCTTTCTTACGACCACCTTTGACTCCAGAGCGAACTAGGTAAGGACCATTGTTTCATAATCAAATTTTGTTTAAATTTGTCTGCTTTATATTAAGGAGGTAAATGTTTAAATGTTTTAATAAGTTGTTTAGTTTTGAGATTACAGTCTATATAAATAAATAGTGCACAAAATTGAAAAGTTACAGTTTTAGGGTTTTTTTTTAACCTAAGTGCTTGAGGACAGGGTGTATATAAATTATGATTTTTTTTAAATAAAAAGTAATTGGATTTTTAAAAATTTAAATCAGTTTTTTTTTTAAATTTTTAATCATGATTTTTTTTTTAAATTTCAATTTTATTTGATTTAAACTATCACATATACCATAGATTTAAAATTATATACTATACTACTATATAACTAATGCATAAATAGGAAGTAAACATTTTCAAATTCAAACATTGCTGATCATTGTCAATAAAATAGTGTTTAATAATTTAAAAACAAAAAATGAAATAAAAGTAAAACACCCAATAACAAAATGATTTCAAACCAAAAAGAAATAATTAGTTTTATTTTGTTATCTACAATTATCAAAATATTTTAAAATTAGTTTTATTTAAAGATTTAAACATAAACACTAATTTAGCTGTCTTTCTACACATAATTGGTTTCACAATGTGCTGTGCACAAGTCCAAAAGTGGAAAGCATCCTCTCTATTCCTTTTGCAGTACATAACATCTGTATTATATCAAACTCTTTCTGATCCATACATTTCTTTAGGAGTGCTATTGATTTCCACCATTGTAAGGTATTTAATGATTAATAATATACATTTTTAATTAATAGTCATTTTTTAATTAATAGTGCTATTGATTTCCACCATTGTAAGGTATTTAATGATTTTAAAGTTTTTTCTATCAAACAAAGTTCCATTAAAAGGAGGAGAGAGCACAATGAATTTTAGTAAAATGTTTATTAAGGAGATATTTCCATACTTTCCTTTAATAAAGTTTTCTTTAATTTCTTTAAGCTTGGTCTTTTATCATTTATTGTTAAACATTCCACTTCATAATTAGGATCCAAGAGTACTTAGGATTGGTTGCCTTACTTATTCTCAGAAACAAATGCTTAGAAACTGTCTATACCTCCCACTTCTTAAGAACTCTTGTTATAGGTGCATGAAACTCCTTTACGGTTTTATCTCTTAAATATTTGTAAGTTTGTTTGAATAAAAAATGAATATGTATGATTGAATTTTAGAATCTTAGCACAGTTATAAAGACATTATTAATTTATTTTTTTGGTCTCTCAATTATTGAGGGGGGGGGGGGGGGAGAAGGCTGGCTGAAACCTTAATGTAAGAGGAAATTGGTAAAATATAGGGTGAGCCAAAAATTTGTAAAAACTCTAAAAATTCATAAAAAAGGAAGAAATTATCATAAAGAAGTGCGGTTTGCAAAAAAGGGCTCACAAGGAAGCCAGATTTTTTTTTAGCAGCAAAATAAAAATTAGTTAAAAAAAGTCACCGGTAGAAGGTGCTGATGACCCGAAACACAATGAACAGGTCTACAGTACATTCCATTCATTTATTCTTGCTATAACAATTGTTCAACAAGACCTCCAGAACATTGTTCGACACAACTAAGGCGAGTCTTAACAGCTTGACCAACAGTGCTCGATCGTGTAATGATAACATTCTGAAATCGAATGAGAATCCTTGTGTATCACAGTTATTTATTGCAAGATTGATTTGCTTAATTCTGCTGAATCTCTCTCATGTCAGCACCATGTACGGGTGACCTTTTTAACTTTTTTTCCCCTTTAAAAAAAATAAAAAAATCAAGACTTCCTTGTGAGCCCTTTCTTGCAAACTGTATTTCTATATCATAATTTCTTCCTTTTTTATGAATTTTTTCATTTTTATGAACTTTTGGCTCACTTGATAATGAGATAATAATAAATCATAGTTTGATAGAACTGTCAAGTGATCAAGAATCTGTCATTTTTGTTCATTTATTTTAAGTGCATAATGTGCAACTGTATTTTATATTTCTATTACTGACTTGCAGGTAAGTGTGCATAGTTTGAATGCTTTGAATTCTCTTTGAATGCTCTCTGAACTATAAAGAAAATGTATCAAACAAGTTGTAATTAGTAAGAGTATTATTTTATATTGGTATGTATATATATTACATATATTGATTTTTATACTTATATTTTCTTTTTATATTCATAAATATAGGATACCATCAGAAACTGTTTATATTACTCCAATAGCCAAAAGAGCGTTAACCTCTCCAACTTCAGAATTTTCCTCGCCATCAAAGAAATCGAGACTTTTGGATAATGCTCCTTTCAAATCCTCACCATTAGCTAAAAAGTAAGCAATTTTAAAATGGTGGTAATTTTTTGCTAGCCAAAGTTCTGGTAGTACCTTGTTACAATGTCTGCTGTATCTGACAACATGGACGGCGAGCACATCATGTTCTGCTCTACCTTAACTGGGTATTCTCTGAACAGATTCTATTGGGAGACCCATGATTACATGAGAATTTGTTCTTAGTTGCTTTTCTTGTTTATGTTCTGTTCTGTTATGTTATATTTTCTATTTTGTTCTCCTTTGCAGTTTTGTATTTTTCCCTTTTTTTCTGTATACCCAAGGACTGTCCACAGGTTTCTGCATTAGAAGTTGAAATAATAATAATAATAATAATATATAAATATATATTAAAAAATGTCTGCTCTAAAATGCTATAATTCCATCTACATTCCTCTAAATTCTATCTATATAAGTTTACATTTTATGTAATGGATGTTTCATTTGTCATGTTGGATTTTCAACAGTTCTCTTATTTAGATTTGGAATTTTTAGAATCATGTCAGAAATTTCATGATCTAAGTTGCATTTAAGAGGGGTGGGGCACTAGTTTGGTTTATGCTTGTTTCATTTGTTTATTATACTTTCTAAATAAAGTCAAAAAAAGGAAATATTTTTTAGCTTGCTACAATATCTTAGAATTATTTCTGACAATAAGGAATTGAAGGACTCATTTGTAATTAGCAGGTCATAATATTGCTGTTATGGAAAAGGGCCTGATCTTTCATAATTAATATACAGTTTTTAAAATTCTCTCTCATGTGAATAAAGGATGTCTGTGATTTTCCTTTATAAGGGAAATAATTATGTGTTTCGTTTTATATGTATGAAATACACAATAAAAGCATTAATTAAATATAAAATTTTTCAAAACTTTTTTAACATTTAGGCTTAAAATTATTTTATTCAATAAAACAAATAAGCTTGATTATTTAAGCAGAATATATATTTTAAAGTAGTTTGTAATTTACAGAGTAGGCTTATTTTTTAATGTTTTCTGTATTATTTATTAGCTCTCAGGTTCTATTGTTATCACTTTGCCAGATTTGCATATCTGCCTTTTTTGATAAATTTTCTAACAGAATGAGTAATATAGCGGTGCCACAGAGATATTAAATAGCGGAAGAAAAAACTATGATTTTAATCAATAGCACATTGGACTGTATTTTAAATTTCAAACTGAGTTTTTTTATTGCTTGTATTTTACATTTTTTTATTTGTTTTGATGCTAAAAAATTGAGAAAATAATGTATCTGTTTTTGAGTACAAATTACATTTTGATTTGAATTTGATAGTCAGTGTTCTCTTCTTTTATATGTGTAATCATCAGTCACATTCATTATCATTTAAAAAAAAAAAAAAATTGTTGTGTTTCCTGTGTTTTCTAGGAAAATCCCTAAGCATCTTGCTGGAGATGTTGCATCACTGTTGCAGAGCCCACCCATTCATAGAAGAGGCTCAAAGGTATTTAAAGATGGAACACCAAGAGATTCTTCTGTAGCAGCTCCTCAGGGAATCCTTAAGAAAAAAGTGGAACCTTTGTCGGAAAGAGGAAAATTTCCTCTTTCCGACATGTATACTTCGAGAACACCTTCTGTGCTCTCTGATGGCAAGTCAAAATATGAATACTCTAAAACTTACTTTGTTATGCACAGTTTTTGTATATATTTAAACAGAAAAAATACAATAGATATATTTATTCCCCAATTCTTTTGAATTATTATTTTGTTGGAAAAAGAATTATCATATTGTCTGGGGATTTTAAATAATTATTCAAAATAAGAACAAGAGATGATAAAATCAAAACTGTTGCTTAAAGATTTGGAGCAAAATATATATTATAAATTTTTCACTTCAAGTCAGTTAAAACTCGTTTTGAATTTCATAGGTGATAGGTCTTAAAAAGCAGTGATGTAGAAACTTAGATTTTGTGAATTCTCTATTTACACCTAAAAAGGAACTTAAAAAATTTTAATGCAATTTTTTAGAAAATATCTTGACTTGAGATTGTAGGCCTCCCTGCTTTATTCATTCTGACATTTTTTATTTATTTTTTTTTAAATCGTGATTTTCAGTCACAAGTTCACAGTCTTGTTCAATACTGAATTCTTTGAAGAGAGTATTGATTCATAAGGACTATATATTTCTTTTCAGTTTTTTATTAAAGTAATAAGAGATTAAAATAAATAAGACTAATAAAGCATTTATTATTACAATAAATGTTGATATTTCTCTTAAATTTGTGAATCTATATAAATAAAAAGAAAACAGGGTCTGTCGGCTGGTAATGGAACAATTCTGGGTAGACCGTTTCCGGTATGGCATTCATTATGAAATTTGGTCATGTTTAAAAATGTCAAAATCAATGTTTTTTTTTTCTATATATTTCTTTTCAGTTATAGTTATTTAACTATTCAGTTATTTAACTTAATATAAAGTTAAATATAAGTTAAGTATAAGTTAAATATAAGTTAACTTAATATAAGTTAAATAACTATTATTTAATATAATAGTCATTTAACTTATTTATTTCTTTTCAGGTTTTTTTTTTTTTCCTTTTTTTTTTTCTTCCCCCAATGGAAGTACATAAAGGTTACATGTATTTGATTAATGCTAAACAATAGCCGGCAATAAGATTCTTTTTGTTCTCATTTCATAGTTCTATAGCCTTTCTTGAGAGGTTGTTGAATTGTTAAATGTGAACATGTGACATAAGATTCTTTTTGTTCTCATTTCATAGTTCTATATCTATCTTCAGTTTTGTTTATATGTGGTTTTCAGTTTTGATTTTAGATATATAGAATCATGTTTGAACTGTCCAAACAACAAATAATTCTTTAATTTTTATTTTCATTTTACCAATTTTTTTCCCAAACTGTTCATATTTCAGGTATTTCTTTCTTTGCTGATTAATTTAGTTTTTGGTTTTAGATGAATATTCAACTAATATATTTTTGTATGAAGTTCACCATTTCTTTGTTTTGTAGATTACAGACTAAAATATTTAAAAACTGCACATTCACATTTTCTTTATATAAATATTTATATTTAGGAGATGTTGGTGTTTATTGAGAGGTTTATTTGTTTTTCCACAATACCATATGCTCCGGAAGCCTGTTTAATGATTCAATTTTGCTTATCTTTTGACTAAACCGAATACAGAATATCTCGAAACATAGACATGTGCAATTTTGCCTAATACATGCACTCATATAATTTTAATGTATAGTGCATTATTATATCACCAATAACACAAATTTCAGGAAATTTAAATTTTTGTATTGCAGGAATATAGGCTAAAGTAGCCAGCCGATTTCTTTTCACATGAAAATTTATCTTTTTGTTATGCAAGTATGCTCATATCATACCAGGTGGTGGTGGGTGTTAATACGAGTAACACATTTTTCTTTTTGTGGGGTGGGGGGAGTCTGCAAATTAATAGTGCCTCTTATGAAAATTCTCCCTCTCAATCAATCAGTTCAAAGCCATCTGTCTGGTGGACGGATGGCCCGAACATAGCCGGGCAAAGCCCGGCTAGTTGTATATATAAGTCAGACCAATAAAAAGATAAAAATTATATTTCCCTGCTAAGTTTTGCATCATTGTTTATAGAACATAGTGGGCTCTTTTTTGTTTTCTTTCGATCCAGAGTTTTGTAATGTCCTCTCTTTGTGAAAATCACTGGTAAGTTCCAGAATTTTATAAGGTCAAAGAAAGCTCTGTTTGATTACAATTTCTAAAAAAAATGTTTTTCTTTTAGATTAACACATTGTTGACAGAATATTGTAAAATATATGGTCTTAATGACTTCACATTTTTGGGAATTATTGTATGAAGTATAACTCCATGCTGTCTAAATGACAAGGATTGCCATCTTTCATAAACTCTATGTTAAGAATTATGGATTTTTTCTTGGATTTAATTTGGGATAAGAAAATCATTCTTATGGCTATGCTAATTTATATCTTATTTCTTCCTCTTTCAAAAGTGTGTTTTCATTGTCTGATTGAAAATCAATACTGATAAAAAAAAAAAAAAAAACTTACCATAGTTCTTTTCTAAAAACAGACAACATTTGTTTTATGTAACTGTTTTCAAATACAATTCCCACTTTATCATTTTACTGAGGGAGGAGGTACCTAGAATCTAACATTAGAGTTTGAATGTTAAAGTTTAAAGGTCACATTCTTATCAGCAATTTTGATGTGAATGTGTTAAAATGCAGTATGATCTACATACTCTAAATAAGTGCCTAAATTAAAATTGAAAAAACAAAAAAAGGCCCAGAAAAGTTTTGCTTTAAATATTCATGGCTAAAGCCTATTTACCATAATTTTTGGAATTTTCCACTCAAAATTTGCCAATGAATTTACTTATAGGCATCAGCAGAATCTAACAGTTTTACTGAATTTTGATAATCTAAAAGGAGAAATTCAACCTTAATTTTAAAATTTAAAATTTTTGAAATTTTTTGTTTGAAATAAATCATATTTTCTAGTAAAGTTTTTGTAAGATTACTGAAAGGTCAAATATTTGTACTGTTATGACACTTCTTTTCTTCTGTTTGGATTATGTTAAAAAGAATTGTTTCTGTAAATATAGTTGTCTGTTTCATACGTATACATTAATCACTGCTAAAGAAGCTAAAAATTGGAAAGGTATTTTCCTTCTATCTGTTTGCAGGAGAGAGGAGATTAAGAATATAGGGATTTAACAAAAGTTTCAGAATTTTTTCTGGAAAATTATTGTAAAGTTTGATAATGACCTGTTGTAAACTTTTATTTTTTAACAGGTCATTATCAAATCACATTTTGAACTGGTTATATTAAACCATTTTAAAATATGAGTTGCGTTCATAGAATTATAATGCTTGGTATATATTTAACTTCAGCTTTCAATAATTACTAGATCAAATTACAATGAAATTTCTCTAGTCAGATTCTCCTCAAAATTACAACTTTTTTTTTCAGAACCATTACTGACCGCCTATAGAGAAATTGACCCCTTTTCGACAGCCACCCCTCAAAATGGCCACTTTTTTTTTCTTCAGAACTATGAGAAGCTGCCTAAGAGAAATTTCACTGTATATATAGAACTTTATATATATATATATATATATTAATATATATATATATATATATGTGTGATAATTAGAAGCATAAACTATATTTAACTATATTAGTTAGCATTAAATGGTAATTTTCTATTAATGATCCTAGTGTGTTTTCCAACTTAGGAAGTAGGTTATTTTTCGCAGCGGATAGTTCATGGTCATCGATAAATAATTGCTCCCACGTGCTCAGAAAGGTACAGGCGGGCAGGCCTGACTATATGCAAACATCATGTGGTGTTTTTCACTCATGAAAGTGCAGCGCATTTTCGGATAACAAAGCATGAGATTAGATATATTCAGACAGGACGGTCGCACATCGCAGATCTTGAGAGATGAAAAGAAATGGCATTTTAGCTGGGTTGAGGAGATTTTTCTTAATAATGTTGAGAAATAGAGTTGCTTAAATGTTATTTAAGCATTAGTTCTTTCACTGGCTTATTGTTTAATGACTGCCATTTAGATTAATTAGTAAGTAAAAGGGTATGCAGCGAAGTGCCGTGACTGACTGACACACACACACACACATATATGTGTGTGTGTGAGAGAGAGAGAGGAGGGGAGGAAAGAGAGGGAAAGAGTAATAACTCAATTTATCATCGATAATTTATAGTTTTGGTGTGTCATACATAATATTTCTAATATAAGCATTAAAATGCATGTTGGGTACAAGAAGATTTCACTTAGTAATTGATTCATAAGAAAAGCTCTTGGTATAAAGAAAGAAAAAATAATTCAGGTAATCTCTTCTAACAAAACTACTGCGGGTTATTAATATAGGATTACTTATAATTGCTTATCTCTTTTGTATGTATATATGTATGTATGTGTTATGTATCTGTATATATGTACGTAGGTATATATATATATATATATATATTTATGTGAATGTAAAAGATAAATAGATCATGTAAATCTCATTCTATGCTTGTATGTGGGATGAGCTTACAAATGGATTTTCTTAATTTGTATGTTATTCTATCTATGCTATTGCATTCAAAGAATCTTTTTTAAACCCTTATTTTATGTGAAATAATGTCTTATTATTTCTCATGTATTTAAGTCAAAACCTTTTTCTTTTCAGCTGGGGAGGATTCTGATGATGAAGAGGGACAAAGTGAAAAAATGGTTGTTGATGAAATATTTGAAGGTATTTATTCTTAAGTTTCTCTTGAAAGCAATTAATTTCTGATAAATATAATTTTTTTAAATATATATTTTTGAATGTGCTATTAGCTCTCTTTCTGTTTTTAGATATTCCTGGAAGGCAAATAAGATTTTCCGTTCCACGAAAGGATGACTTAAATACATCGTAAGAATTATACTTTTAATTACTATATTCCATTTATGACAAAAAAATATAACTTAATAGTTGCATCTGATAGGAAATGTAAAGAGCACTTGAAGAAGTTATTTATAAAACACTTGTGAAATCTGCTGAGCAATTTATTTCTTGAATCTTCAAAAATGTTTTGCAGTCTGTTGTTGGGCTATTTATAAGAGACCTGTTGTTTACCTTGAATTATGTTATTTTATTGGTGTTGGTTTTAATATTGTAATTAAATAAACATATTTTATTAAAGGGCATAAATTTTGTACATAAAATATTGTATTGTAATGCTTTTGTGAAGTCATTTCTTATTGGCACAGAACTTTTCATTTTCTGTTAGATGATTGCATCAAAATATTGAGAGCTCTAATGATCTTTGATCTTTGTGTATGATACTCATTTTCTAACACCTAGAAAAAATTTCATTTATTTCTTGCTTTGATATCTTACAATTTTTCAAAATTTTAGCATTACATTCATCATTTTAAGCAATTAATTACTAATTATTAACATTACAGCTATTAATATTACATTAATTTTGAAAAAAGTGGTAATAGACTTTTTGCATTTAGCAAAAAGTCTACTACCACGCTTAATTATTACACTTAATTATTTTGTTTTTATTTATTTGTTGATTTTTTTGTGCATAATGTATATGTACTGAAAATGGTTATTTTTATACATTTATTTAAATCTGGAACTCTTATGAAATCTGCTAACTAAAGCCCTTTAATTTTTGAAAAGGTAAAATTGAAATTTCATCTTATTGATCTCACATGTGCATGAAAGTGTGAGAATTATTTCTTAGCTACCCTTCTGTCTGTGATATCCTTAATGTTGTATTGTTAAAAAAAAATATGAGATTGTCTAAAAATGATTGTAACAAGGTTAATTATTTCTTTTAGTGGACTCTGTACGGATGTAGAAACATCAGTAAATAATAATGGAGCATCAAATATTAATGTCTTAAATGAAACTTCAGATTTCCTGAAAAAGTTAGATGATTTGAAACCCATGCCTTCATTCGGAGCAGATTCAAATGCTAGAGAATTTGAGAATGTTACCCAAAGGAAAAAGTCACAGCTGAATTTAACTAGAGAACCTTTAAAAGCTTATTCTAGGCAAACACTTGAAAAGAGGTTTACAATTCTTGAAAAGCCTTCATATGAAAAGTTATCATCTGCATCTGAACATGTTGAAAGCACACCTTTCTCATCTAGCTTATCACAATATCTATCACAATCAAAAAAGACTACTGTATCTGAGTTTGTTGATATTTCTGACTCAGACAGTTCACCTGCAATTGAGAATCCTGATCAAAAGCTTACAATTTGTGAAGATCTTGAGCCAACAAAAGATAGTTCAGAAGCTGCTTCCATGGAGTCATCTAGTTATATTCATTCATCAACACCAGTACAATCTAATTTAAAAGTAACAGAATCCAAGGTGCAGCCTTCAATAAATATAGGCAGTACTGAATCTGTTTTGAATACAAGTGGATCCTCAGGAAATAGTAGCTATAGTTCTGCTTCTGAAAGGTATTTCTGTCTTTTATTTTTTAATATCTATTTTTTAAATAGAATGCCTTATCAGGTTGTTTAACCTTGATTTTTCATTTCATGTGCATTGGGATAGACACTTGTTTATGTTATGCCCAGTATTCGAAATCTGGCCACTTCTATCTTTGACCAAGTTATGTGTCCAAAGCCTAAAATAAATGAGAATTTATGACTTAACTTATGAAGTTTCTTCAGTTGATACTCCATAAAGGGCATGAACTACTCACTGGTACAGCACTGAGGCGTATGTTTGAAGTTTCTCTTTCCCAAGTGATACAACATGCATCATTATTCTCAGCTAGGAGGTTTTCCTAAGATCTTTCTTTTGATCTTATTTTTTTCAACAGAAACACCCTTCTTGTGTTCTTCATCATCCTACCTGCTGTCGCAAAATGTAGAACATGATGCAATTTTCATTTTCAACCTGTTCTAGGTCTTCCTCTGATGTAAGCAGCTGTATGATTGCTGTAGGATATTGAGAAGTACTAAAACCCAATTTAAGTTTACACTCTAACATAGTTTTGTAAGGGGACTGTTGAATACCTTGCTAAAAGGAACCGTCTTCTTTAATCAGTTGAACATATTTTTGCTAGGAAAATAACAAAACTCTGCAAAGACCTCTTTTTCTTAGACTATTCACCAATTGGCAATGATTATAGGGTGCATCGCAAACTGGCCAGCCAAAGCTCAAAGTAGTCATAAATTCTCATTTATCTCGGGCTTTGACCATATGGCTAAAGTTTGAAGTGGCCAGCCACTTTGTGAATTTGCTAGACTTTGGACATATTCATTGCTTTCCTCAAAAGATAAAGTAGATATGTATTTTAATCATGTGTGCTGAGTGCATCTATCTATATTTTCTGAATCTAAATATATTGTTCATGAATTATGCATTTTGTTCAGTGTTGTTCAGTGTCTTCAGCCATAGTTAGACTTTTTAAAAATATTAGTTTAAAAATACTTAGAAATTAGGTCATTGATAATATATCAACTGCTAAATTTTATTATGTTTGTAATTGAGTTTAAGTGGCATGTTGTAATTTAATAAAACCCCTTTTTTTAGTCTCTTAAATTTTGTACTATATATATATATATATATATATATATATATATATATATATATATATATATATATATATATGCATAATTTTTTCTTCAAATTATCAATTTTTATGTTTGTTTATTTTATCATCATCAACATCATTATTATTATCATGCTGAGAAAACAACTCCTTTTCTTAATAGTTTATTTTCCTTTTAAGCGTGATGAAGACTGCCTCCTGTTATTTTTCTTAAATAATTTTCCTATGATAGGTTACTGCTATTGTAAATAAAGTTGCTATTTTGCTATTTCTACATTTTTAGGTCCTTCATTATAACACCACGTAGGCCCTTGAGAGATAACATTAAAAATGTTTCCAGTTCTGATACTTCTTTGGTATCAGCTGTAGAAGGTGAAAAAGAAACAACTCTCTTAGGTATGTATTTTTATTAAAAGTTTGCTTTTGTGAGTATACTTTGTTTTTCATAAACTCCTCCTTTTTTGTAAAGAGAAAGTAAATACATATTTTGTCTGTTTTTAGTTTCTGAAATGCAATTTTAATGAAATAATTGTTAGTTGTAATGTTAACTGTTTAAAATGATAAATATCTTTGTTTTGGAATTCATCAGATAAAGTGACTTTTTACCTACCACCTGCAAATCAATTGCACACACAGAACATATGAGCTCAGGTGCAGATTGTCTTGTAACATCAGCTTGTTTATTTATTGTGTAGGATTGTGTGCTGTTAATTATGAAGCTATTTCATAATGATATCTATTATATTCTCTAGCCATCTGCTTAAAAAAAAAATCTTCTCCAATAAATAAAAATATCTAAATATATCTTCTATGCATTCTTGAGATTTTGGCATTTTTATACTAGGAAGTTTCCTTTAAAAAGTTCCAAAGTAATTGGTTTATCAGTCATTGACCAAATGTCATACATTACATAGTGTCATCATATGTATCATATATAAAGATTTTTCAATAAAATGGAGGAAATGAACTTATGAGAAAATTTTCTGTTGCTCTAGTTGCCATGCAGAATTACAGATTTTCAACTCATATAACATTTAAATTTCTATCCAGTTTCATTTAGTCATGTAATGTTAAATTTCAATATTTTTTTTGTATGACTAACCTGTGGAGACTTTTGCTTAATCATTTTCAAGCTCACATTATGCATAAAATTAATTATTGAGCTTTGTTTTATATACCCCATCTTTTCCCCTATACTTGAATCTGACCAAATTTCCAATATTATGATGGTATTTGTAGGACCTGCTAGCTCATAAATTTTTTTACTGGTATTTAATTCCTGGCACAATTTATTATATTACCATTTGATTGGAAAGTTTTACAATAAAATCCATTTATTTTTTTTTAAAGTTCTAGTGAAATATTAATTAGTTTTCACTTAAATTCTTTTAATGAAATTAAATATTTTTGTTGAATATATTTAACTTGAAAGTCATATAATAGTCCATATTGTATAGTGGTTAGCATCACAAGCTTCCTCAGAATGGACTTGGGTTCAAATTTCAAGTAAGGCTTGACTGTCCCTATGCTGTCTCATCATAGGGAGGTATATTCATTGACCTATATGGTGCTCCTAATATAGAGTTGCCAACAAAATTACGTGATGTGGATGAGTGGATATCATCAAGATATGTACCTTCCATGTTAGGGTGGGGGAAACAAAAAAAATGGGTCATTTTTAGAGGTATTTTAACAAGAGTTAGCGGTATGTAATATTTAAATATTAAAGAATGTAGTATAAATTTTAATTTACTTTTCCTTGTCCTTATTTATTTTATTGGAGCTTTGTAATATCTGATTGTCACAATATAACCTGCTTACTCACTACCAACTCAGTCTTCTAATATCATCTCCTTTTAATATAGAACCACTCATTTTTCATATTCATATTGGTTAAAGCATTTTTTACTTTTATAATTCCTTATTTTTTTCTTCAGAAGATGATCCTTGTGTCATTTTATCTTATCCTAGCTGATATAGATGAGAGAAAAATATAATAATGCATATAAAATTTTGTGAAACGCGAGTAATTTTATTCTAACAAGAGAAACTTTAATGAGTGCTTATAATGACTTTGTTTTTTCCTCGTATTATCTTTCCCTCTATGTGTGTGCTCACTTTGTGATAAGATTTTTGAGGTAGTAATTAGCCTAGGGAGGAGGGTTTCAGCCTAGGATTCCCTCCTAATACAGCTATCAAAATAGCCTAGATTAGATCCATCACTGATGTGTTGTATTGCTAAAATTAAAGTAATCTCAGTTGTAAGGGGGGGGGGATGAAATTAGCAACGTAGTTGGGGGATTCTGATTAGTAGTTTATTTTTCGATTTTTTTTTAACTAGCCCTTAACTTGAGGCTACAATTTCTGTTGATTTCTAAGACACTGGTTTGTTTACTAGTGTGCACAAATGATTTTGTGTTGCTTTCTGTGAGGGCACACTCCTGGAACATCCATGCCTTAATCAGGATTTTAACCAGTGTCCCCAAGGGGAAAGTTGGAATTGTTATCTATCATGAAATATGAGCAGCTGTTTTATAATACAAAAGAGAGGAATTTTTTAAATGTGTTCAGTATTAGATCTGAAACTACAGAATTGATTTTTATGAAGCATTCTTCATCATTCCTCCATTTGATCAACTTTCCTTACTGGTTTTTGTTCAAAGGTTTTTACACTAGGCTGAGATACAATGAGAAATTTAAATAATCAGGCATGTAGAGGAATAATTTAATACAGAAAGGATATAACATTAAATATTGTTCTATTCAAAACAAGAAAAATACCCCCTTTAACCCTTTTTTGGTGGGAGGGGCGAAATCATGCCATTGATATTAAACTGTCTAGTATATTTTGTTTACATTGCATTCAAAGGATTTTTTATGGGTAATATAGATAAGGGCTGAACTCTTATCTATTTACTAATAGGAACTCAGACTACATATTATGCAACTTCTCTGCAACCCTAGACAACTTAATATTGCAATTGAATTTTACACCAGACTTTTGTTTTGAGTTTTCCTTTATTTCTGCAGGTTCAGATGGAAGAATCTCTGAGGATGAAGACAATGATGTTAGTATTATTGGTGAAGTTTCAGTTCCTCCTTCTAAAAACATTATGGAGTCATATGAAACTGTAGCAGGGACAGGCAGTACATCTGGAGACATTCCTATCCCCAGAAGAGCTTCAAGTGAATCTGTTGAAGAAATTAATAGTCAATTTTATGCATCTGAGGTTGAAATCTGTGAGATACCAAATTATACTACCATCAATGATGATAAAGCTTCATATGTTGTTGAACTTGCAGAAGACAGTGATGATAACTATCACAAAACTAAAAATATGGCAATTCCTGTGAACAGTGATCATTCAGATAGCACAGTTGAAGAATTTGTTGAAAGTACCAGAGAAACAGTTACTCTAGAAGGAGAAAATGTTGAGGTCATTGATGTTATTGATAATGCAGCTAAAGAGGTTATAGATTTAATTGAAAAACAAGTTGATAAATCTCTCGAATCAACTCTGAAGGGTAGTTCTGTATCATCTCCAGAGGGTGTTCCCCAATCACCCCTGAAGCATGATCCAGAATCACCTCCTAAGTATGATAACCTATCATTTACAATGGATGATCCTAAATCATCTGTGCAAGAAGCTTCTGAATCACCAGCAGAGTATGTTCCTGAAATGTTTGACATTACAAAGGATGTTTCTCATCCAAGTATACCAGAGTATGTTCCTCTTAAGGAGAGAATTAAGGCCTCTCATACAAGTGATTCAGAATTTACAAAACATAATGATGATGATGAGGAGGAAACATATCCTTCACTTTTGATCAAAGAACAGATGGAATTTCAAATGCAGGATGAAGCATTTGAGAGCAAAGAAACAGTTCTGAAAGAACAACCTATAACTGTAGAATCAGTTGCAAAATCCGACAATGTTGAAGAATCATCTAAATCTGATGACATGGAAACTGAAACACATTCAATAGAAAGTGTCTTGGATTCTTTGACTCCTCCAATATTGACCTCCTCTCAAAAATTTTCTGAGCGTTTTGACTTTCTGTCAAGACACAGTGATATTTATGAAAACCATAAATTGTTCAAAGAAACTGCTAATTTGCTTAAAGGAAGTGATATACCTCCAGGTTTCGAATTTAATCCAGAGAAGAAGACTTCTAGAAAAACAAGAACTTTTGTCTTTGAAAAGGTGGAAAAAGTAGTGACATCAAAAGCAGTCACAAACATTTCTAAAACTGATAGTTTACATTCTAAAACTAGAGATGAACCATCATCTACAAAAGGCTTTTTAGAATCGTGGCAACCTGAAACTTATGAGCAGTTTTCATATTCTATTCAAAAAGGTATTTTTCCAATTAGTAAAATTATCTGAAATATTTTAATACAGTGGTTTATTTAAAATTATAATGGTCATGTAAATTCTATTAACATTTTTCCTCAGTATTCTTAAATTCCTAAATTATGCTTCTTCATTGGCTATTTTTGTATTCTTAAAAATAGCTTGTATTACAAAATAAATGTTTCTTAGCTTTCATGTAACATCCTATATTTTAGGTTTCACGTTCTTTAATTGAACAATCCAACCAGCTTTTTTAGCTAGAAGTTGAGTTCTGCCCCTTTTATAATGCTCAGACTTTAAAAGTTATTCCCATATAATCTCCTGATCATTTTTCAGAACCTTGCCATTCTTTTAAAAGACCTTCCTAAAGCTCTTTCACATTAAAAAAAAACTGAGTTTTTTTTTATTTTATTGTTTAGTAAAAATTGCCATGCACTGACTCTTGAAAATGTTTTATTCTACAATCCTACATCCAATATTTGTATGCATTAGGAATGTAGAGAATTTTGATGAAAAATAAAATAATGCATGAAAGCTGGCAATTACTTAATATTCTCCCAAAACTTTTAAACAACTGAGGAATTTCTTACAAGATTCTTGCATTCTTATTGCCAAGTTCTGTTGGTTTTTTTATGTTGATTTTTATCTAAATAATCTTGATTCATTAATAACTAAATTTTGATAATGAATGTTTTGATTTGCTGGTATTCTTTAGAAAAAAAAAAGCTTATTACAAGTATAGCATTCTTGAAGAATTTAAGTGTATTTTATAACCATCAAGCTAGTTGCTACCCTTGCATTGGGTGTTTTAGCAAAGTATCCCTTCTGATATTTCTGTGTCCACCATGAACCCAAAGAGAAGATTTAATTGTCTTTTTTGTAAACATCATGTCCTCAATGAGATCTGGAGTAAACACTAGTTGAGGATGCTAATCTGTAATTGAGAAATTTAAATTTAGTAATATAATTATAATGCTAAACATCTATATAAATAAAGTAACAGACGTATTTGTCGAGTCACGTGAACATCACGTCTCCGGGTCTCACTCATCCTGAGAATGCAATTTTGGCGACCATTTTGTTTTGGTCGAAAATCGGTGTATTATTTTTCTCATGAAAGTACATAAATCTTACATATTTGGAAAGAGCTTTGAAAACTGATAACTTTTTCTGCTTAGTTATTCTGTTACTTTAATAGTTTTAAAGATATTATACTTCTAAAAAAGCATTCCACCGGAGAAGCAGGCCACTCCAAGCAGTATGTTGCAGCCATCTGTCGGCAGCGACGGGAATGAAAATTGACGGGAATTTAATACATTTGTATGGCCCTGAAAAGTGCCTTTTTTCTTTTGTGGGGCCCGAGCATAGCTGGGCGAAGCCTGGCTAGTGTTTAATATAAATAGTATTTAATGCTAGCTTGATTATATGTATTGTTTTAAATCCTGGATCTAGAATAATGTTACTGAACTCAATTTAAAATTCTTTTTTGTTACAAGATTAAGTTAGTACCTTGCTTTTTCTGCTCTTTTTATCAGTTTTTTTATAATCCATATAACACATGTCAGTGTAAAATTTAACCATGATGTAAAAGATTGTATTTTTGTGTACTGATACTTTATTACTTCATTGAAATTGTGAGAATTTTATTAATTCCTTTCTTAAAATATATTTTTGAATTTTAAACTTATTTTATTTACTCATACCCTGTTTTCTAATCTTTTAGGCAGTTCTGATGTTGGAGAGAAGGTAAAATTTCCATTCTTGTAATAATTTAATTAACTTGGAAACAGTTATATTTCTTTCCCTTTTTTTTTCATTTTATCATTACTTCTCTAAAAATGTATAGACATTTGTTTAGTATTTGTCTTATTCATCTATTTAGTTTTTTAATCTTTCCATAAAATACGTTGTATTTGATTATAAATGCGTAATTAGATACAGATCAAAAGTTTTTTCATTTCTCTGTAGTTATGTATGAAAAGTTTGTAATTTTAAGTTGAAAAAGGCTATTCATTCTATAAATATTTGTAATAAAATTCTTTTTTATTTCTCAATTAAGAGAGAAAAGGGAGGATTAAAGTTATTGATAATTGAACTATTTATAATTCTGTTTATATTAGGACTATGATCTGAAGAATTTATGGTCTGTTCATTCCTCCTGTGATGATTAAATTTTATTTTATTTTTTAAACTACCTTATATTGTCTCTCTCTTTTTTTTTTTTTTAATTACTGCTACTGTATGAGAATATTTTATAAACACAACTGTATGTTTTATTTATATCTCTTTTAGAATACTAAAAGCAGTCCGAATGTTATTCCTAAAGACAGTTCAGTGAGGCTTTTCAGTGAAAGCCCTGCTAGTGGACAATCAGTGTCAGGAATGAGAGGAAGAAGGAGTAAGTTTAAGTGAAAATCACTAAATAACACTATATATGTGTTTATCTGAAATCACTGAAATGTTTTACTTCTCTCTCTGACTCGTCATGTAATTCATTTTGAATAAACTTAATGTGTTCATAAGGCAACGTATATTTCTATATAGTAACTTCCTAGAATAAACAATCAACAACTATTTGTTATCTCAGCTAGGTTAAAAATTTTCTGTTCATAAATGAAAAAAATCCTAGTGCTAGGGGGAAAATGAAAATTAAACAAAGAAATATGACTGAAAATTTTATTTAGTCTGAACCACATGTAGACAGCCACAAAATATTAAGGAACTTAATATTTCTAAAAAGAAAAATGGTTTTAAAAGATTAAATTATGATATTTAAGCAATCATCCACAGTTTAGATGAATTGAAGGTACTGTACAAAACAACATCATTAAGGTTTGAATTCTTTTGGAACAAATTTTTCCCTTCATTTTTGTATGCTAAATCAAATAGATGTATAAATTTTCAATCTTTTTCAAACATCATAAATATTTTTAGAAAGGCAGGTAATGAAACAGAAATTTTAATTACTAAAGTTATTTGTAAACATGATAGGTTTAGGATTTTTCATAGAAAAATAAAATAATAACAAAATTGTTTGAAACCAAACTATACTTCAAGGGTAGGATACGGATGTCTTAGTGTTTTTAGTTTTCGTTTATGTCTAATTCATCTTGTAGTCATTGTTATAAGTTGAATAACTATAAATTTTTATGTTTAGAAGGAAATTGTACAAATTATTTTATTTTTAAAACACTTGAATTAATAATATGTAACAGTATACTATTACTGAATGCATAGATGTGTATGTAAATGAACAGTTGTACTAAAGGTGCTTAAAACTTGCAGAAAAACAAGAATCTGCAAAAAAAGATACATCAGTTGACAAACGACAGAAATCAACAATAAAGAAAGCAAAAAGTAAGGGTAAAAGTTATTTCATTGTCAATTTTATATCTTTGCTATGTAGCTATTATTCAAATTCTGTAATTTTTTTTCAATTTTTTAATGTATATTAATAATTACTATGGTGTAAAAAACTTTTATTACACATATTTCAATGAAATATTTAAAAAATCTGGGCTTTCAGTATTTTTTTTTTTTTTTCATGCATATATTTGGATGAGAAACTATGAAACAGAGCTCGCTTTTCATCAGAAAATCTGCAAGTCAAAATGATCGCCTACTTCAAGAATTTAAAGTCAACTAAACTGCGAGTAAATTTAAGACTTAAAAATCAGTTTTGAATTTTCATATTTCATATTAATTAGAATATATTGTGAAACAATTACAGTAAAATCTCAAATATAATACACACTTTTTTTTCCACATTTCAGTCCGTAAAAATGAAGGTGCGTATTATACTCGCATTTAAAAAAAATTATTATAGTTTTAAACATTTGATAAATGAACGTATAGCAGCTGTAAGACATCGTTGCAACACATGTGCATGTGCATGTGCATGTGCATCTGCACTACGTGATTCATCCACCCGTTTACTAAGCAGGTATTCCTTTTAAACAAACGGAACTCACAGTTCATATCGCACATGCGTTCATTTAATAACAAGTCCCTTGAAATAGTAATAGTTCCCAGTTGTTGCAAGTGCAAAAAATTATTTTATTTATTTCCCGTAAATTTTCTTCAAGACGGTCCTATACGCCAGCAGAAAAAATTATCAATTGTTAAACGTGAGATGGCAATGAGAATGATGTATTATGGGAGGATAGGCAAGTGTCATCAAAAGAGGATGAGGATGGCGATATATATTATAACGGTACCAATACTTGACATGGACACAACAATAGATGACCTGTATTCTAGTGAAAGTGATTAAGACTAATAAT
This sequence comes from Dolomedes plantarius, assembly GCA_907164885.2. NCBI lineage: Eukaryota > Metazoa > Arthropoda > Arachnida > Araneae > Dolomedidae > Dolomedes > Dolomedes plantarius. The sequence continues at coordinate 99,284,565 of OU015493.1, forward strand.
TTGACAGTGTAGTTTGTTTTGAATAAAAATATAAGTTATTTTCTACTGATTTTTTTCTCTTTCTTCTTTTCGTTTCTTTTTATTAATTTTTTTTTTTTCTGCTAATAAATAATTGTGCAATTTTTAAATAAAATACTGAAAAGTTATAGGTGCATATTATAGTCGAATTTAAATTATTTTCCAAAAATTTTGCTCAAAATCAAGCATGCGTATTATAGTCAAGATTTTACGGTAATTTCTCAAGGGGATTATGAAATTTTTTTAATTATTTTAATCAATGCATAAAATGTTACTTAATATTTGATGGGATGAAAATGGATATAACTTATTAGAATAAAATACTTCAAAATTAATTAAAATAATTTTAAAACACAGAAAACTGTAAAATAATTTATTTAAAAGTGAAATGCAAAATATTTGTGCATAATCAGTTGAGGTCTATCATAAATAAATACTCTGCTTGTGGTATGTGAACAAAGAAAAATATCTTAGCCTTAATTATTATAATTGTAGGTAAAATTACAAAGAAAATGGAATTTTCGTTTGCTGAGCCTCATTCCCCAGCTGGACCAGAGAGTAAGTGAAAATTATTTGTTCATTATTTTCATTGATAACAGAACTACATGTAGAGAAATTTTGAATTAGGTTGTTTGCTTCTTTCTTTCTTTCTTTTTTTTTTTTTTAAATTGAATGTGCATTTCAAAATTTAATTTTTTGTTATTTTAACTGCAATACTGATGTATCTTTACATTAAATTCGATAATAAAATTCTTTAAATTATTGAGGTTCTTAAATTCAAAATTTTCCCGATTTCAGGAATAAAATGTAAAATTTTATAAATTATCTCATTTGATACAAAATTACAGGATACAAAAATCCATATCTTTTATTCGCCTTAATATCAGTGATCTGCTGTCATATTTACTGTGATGTGTTTTGCCTGGTATATTGCATTTAAAATGTTCTCTGTCCAAAGGTTTGAGACTATGCTATCCAGTGTTTATTATAAAGAAACCATAACTGTTACACTTACATGAAAAGGATTATTTTTCTGCCAATCTACAAAATTGTTATTCATTTTGTTTTAATATTCTAATTTACAATTTTATAATTTCTTTTTATAACATAGTTCTTGAAGCTCTTACTACACCGTCAGAGTACCCGATTGGATCCTTTATGTTTTCTCCTCCACTTACACGAGGACGTTTGCGCCAAAAAAGAATGGATGAAACTTTAGGCAGCTCATTTGCGTCCGTAACATCAGAAGTATCCTTTGCTCAAAGTAAAAAACCTCCTGTGGATTCCATACTGGAAGAAATAATTGCTGAAAGAGCATCAGAGCCTAGAAAATTGACAAACTTGGCAAAAAGTGACAAAACTACCCCCAAATCTTCAGCTAAAAAGAAATCTGTGGCAAAGAAAACAACTAGGTAAGCAATAGAGGGAAGCATAAATTGGAAATGTTTAGACTTTGTTATTGAATCTAGCTCAAACTATAATATTAACTAAAAAGGTATGTTTTCGAAATTGTATGATGTTTATTTATTTGTTTATTTTTTTAACTCAATCCTAAAAATTTACGGAGAATCAACAAGGGTGAGGCAGATTTCAAATGCACATGAATGTGAGAAATTTGGCCTTGTTGAAAACCAGTTAGAGATACAGTTAAAGGGTCAAAAAAATCTGAACACTTATTCAGAGCTTTTATTGAGAGTTAATGTGCTCAGTGATGTAAAGTTTAACTGCAAGACTATTTACAAAAAGGAGACTGAATAATGATATAGTGTTAAAATAGATAAATTTACCCATAATTATTAATAAAATTAACAAAAGTAGTAATTAAAAAATTATATAATTAATTTATATTATAAAAAAACAATCATGTGATTAACTTAGGACACTGCTTTGATAAAATAAGTAATGGAAGAGAAAGTTTATGGTGTGCAAACCAGAACACCAAAAGCTGAATGAGCTGAGATGTTGCATCACGTAAATCTTGTTAAACTGTTAAAACAAGATATGGTATGCAAGAATCAATGCACTAGGCAACTTTTACACAAAACACACACTTTTATTTGCTATTTACAAAGACGAACATTATTAGGTTTTGTCCAACCTTCAAACGGTGGTTCAGGTCATATCGTAACAACAGTCTAACTGGAAGATTTTCGCTCACTTCAAACACTTGAGAGGTGCACATAGCACCTTCTTTAGCTCACTTTGCTAATTCCCCACCTGAAATCATTAGAGTTCAATCACATACTTGGCATAAAATTGCAAAACTATTCAGAAAACAAATAATGCAGTCAATAATACATGTGACAATTTAAAAGCACATAAACACACTTTTCACAGAAATAAATCTAAACATAACACAATATGTAGAATGATGTCTAAAATAATATAAATGAATAAATAGAGCATTATCTAAATTAATAAACAATATAAAGATTATTACAGAAACATGCAAATTCAATGAAGTAAAAATTATTATCAGTCACTAGAATCATTAAGTTCCAAAGGATATATAAGCTACACTGGTCTTTTGAACAGTCCTTTGGCAGTTTTAACCACACATGATTGAACATGGCCATCTCGTCCTGGGAGAACTTCAACTAAGTTCCATAAAAACTTTGACTTTCCAGTTCCTTCAAGCAAAACAATGTCATTCACTTTCAGGTCTTTCTGAGTTACCAGTGTAACATAGTGATCAGTAGTTCTAAGATCCAGTAAATATTGGTCTTTCCACTTTAGCCATACTTGCTTTAACAGTTTTGACTGGTACTGCTTTCTTTTGGTCAAAGACTCCTTTGAAGAAGTTTTTTGCACTAATTCAGCAAAATTTCAGGGGTACTCTATATCCTTGCATCCAAAATGGAGAAAATGAAAAGGAGTAAGAGGCTCAGGTTCGCAAGAATCATTATAAACATAGGTGAAAGGTCTTTGGTTCAGCACAACCTCTATCTCCGTCAGAACAATCGTAAGTTCTTCAAATGTTAACAGTGCTCATCTGAGGATTTTCTTGAGAGGGTCTTTAATGCTTCTCATTAGACACTTGTAAAATTCTCCCCACCATGGAGAATGTTCAACTATAAATTTCCAGGTAATTCCCTCTGATGGTATGAAATTCTTGAATTCCTCCATATTCAGACCTCACTTGCTGAATGAGCCAGTTTTCAGCAGGAAGCTGCAGCCACTCTAGTCCATGCTACCATAACAAACTTCTGCAAACCGTGGAGGCATCTAAACCTCATGTTATTAAGTCTGCGGGATTGTCCTTTGAGTGGTAGTGTTTTCAACAGTCTGGGTTAGTACATAACTGAATTTCGGCTACATGTTTACACAGAAATGGTTTCCGTTCTTTAGAGAATCCTTTTATCCAGTGAACTACTATCGACGAATCAGTCCAAATATTAATTTTAGACCACATATCAGGAAATATTCAAGTGTTCAGCCATTCAAGCAGCAACAAGAGTGTCCATGAGCTCCAATCGAGGCAGAGTCAAAGGTTTCATTGAGGCTACTCTACTTTTAGACATAACAAAACTAGTACAAAATTCGTTCTTATTCAGGTATCTAACAAATGCAACTACACTGTATGCTTTGGCACATGCATCGGAAAATACATGTAAAGTGACTTGATTTGTTTCTAATTGTTTACAATGGAAGTATTTGCTCTCGACCGATAAGTCATTTAGTTTAATAATCTCCAAACACCAGTTTGTCCATTTCGATATAAGATCATTTGAAAGCTGATCATCCCAATCTAATCCTTTTAACCAAATTTCTTGAAGCAGAATTTTTACTGACAATGAACAGTGATATGAAGCCTACAGGATCGTAGATTCTGGCCACAGTATGAAGCACACCTCTCTTAGTGTCCTTTTTATTGTTTAAAGATTCTACAAGAGCTGCAGTATCCAATTTAAGAACATCATTTTCAAGCTTCCACGGCATCCCTAACACCTTTTAGTAACTATGCAAACTATCTAAATTATCTGCAATTCCATTTTTAACCCATAATGCATTTAGCTACTTCGAATTAGACGACTTTTTTAAAATTCATCTTGGCATGTTTCAAAATGTTAGATGACAGACGGTATACATCCTCTAAATTATCTGCTCTATACATCCTCTAAATAAATCACCAACGTATAATGATGAATTTAACATTTCATAATTGTCCTGCTTTTTATTTTTGTATTTCTTTGTGACTTTTATCGTAGCCACTAGAATGAAAGGACTAGGGGTCACGTCATCCACATAATTTTGAAGGATTTGTCCTCATCATTTTGAAACAAAAGAAATTTCAAATAATTTCTATGTTCTTCAGAAATTCCTATCATTAAAATACCTTTTCTATATCACTGCAAAATGCTATCTCGTACTGACGAAATTTAAGTATTACACCATTGGCCATTAAAATTTCAACACTATGAAGGAGGGATGATAGAAACGTTGAATTTGCATGACAGGAAGAAGATGCTGGGATATGCAGATGGTTAGCATTAAAGAACAATCAAACGACACAGGAGGGAGAAACGACATCTCAAACTCTGTATAAAAGGAAAGTTACGCAGCGGGTTTCTCATTCGGAAATCTCATTTGAATGTTGGTTGTTTGTAAGAAGATCATGTTATGCCTCATTTAAGGAAAAATGGGCTACCACCACATGTCGGAATTCGATAGCAGCAGGATCGTGGCCTATCAAGAGTGCGGTTTATCGTTCCGCGATATTTCTACTCGCATTGGTCGGAATCCAACAACTGTCATGCGAATATGGAATTGATTGGTTCAGGAAGGTCATACTGAACGCTGTGCAGGATCACAACGGTCCGAGAGGACAGACAGTTGTCAGGTCGGCCTTGCAGGATCGTACAGCCACATCATGTACCTTGAGTCAGGAAATGGGCTTGTTTGCAGCACAAGTATCTGCACGGACATTGCGACGAGGTCAGGAGCAGCAAGGACTGTCGGCACGACGACCATTATTGCGATTTCCCTTGACACTGCACCACAGAGACGTGCGGCGACGACAGTGTTGCACCTAACGACAGAACTGGATACAGGAGTGGCACCACGTCGTCTTTTCAGACGAGTCCCGGTTCTGCGTACAGCATCATGATGGACGTATCCGTGTGTGGAGGCACCGAGGAGAACACACGTGGCCTGCTTGCATTCGATAACATCATACGGGCTCTGCACCTGGTATGATGGTACGGGAAGCCACCTCTTATTCGCGTTGTCGGTAATTTGAACATCCAGCGTTACATTTCTCAGATCTTAAGACCGGTGGCTGTGCCCTATCTTCAAGACCTCGGCGACGTTATCTTTCAACAAGATAACGCAAGACCGCACGTTGCCCGTTATGTCCTGACCTACCTCGACAGAGAGTGTTCAACTGTTGCCATGGCCAGCACGTTCTCCAGATCTCTCACCCATTGAAAACATCTGATCATGGGTTGCAGAGAGACTGGGCCGCCACCGCTCTCACTACAATCAATGAAGTGTTGTTGTCGTGGCTTGTGGCCCCTTACTGACAGTATATCAGGTAAACTCTATAAAGGCTATTGGGCAGAATGATGTGGCTCCGGTTTTGAATAGCAGCACAGGGGTGGGAGTCCGACTTGGCTAAAGGACCGGTCCCGTAGTTTTGAACCAAGTCAAATGACGAGACCGGTACACTTGACTCAGCACCTCCAGAGGTAAATTTTAAGAACTTAAAGGGCATTGCAGCCATGACAGATTTTTCATGTACCAGCCGCCATTAGTGTACATGGCGGTGGATTTGTCAGCGACCGGCATCGAACCAGAAACGTTCAGATCACTGGCTCCCTTTCAATGGCCTTTGCCAACTGTGCCACCGAGACCTTGATGAAGTGTGGCATAGACTAGCAGTATGGAATGACTTGCCCATGTATGTCATCCAAGCCCAGTTCGACTCGATGCTTAACCGGGTTAGAGTCGTTTTAGCTGCTAGAGGCGGCAGCTGTGTCTACTACAGGGTGGCTAATAAATGCTGTAACACTCCAAAAAATAAGAGTTAATTTTAATCGTTTGGAAAAACAATTTATCTATCTATTTGCGTGATTGGTAACTTTTTGTAAACGCAGACGATTTTTGTTTAAAGTAAAACATGTAGAATATTTTTAAAGATGGAAGCCAAAAGATTAATGGTTAAACAGCTTTTTGATCGCTAATTTTCTGCAGGTAAAATATTTAAGCAATTAAAATGCCTTGGTTTTAATAAGACGTTTATATATGACTATAAATCGATTATTGGATACCAATAGCTGTAAAGATCGACCAAGGTCCGGTCGTCCACGCACTGTTCGTACAAAAGAACGTATCAAAAGAAATCGTGAAAAGATACGAAGAAATCCACAACGTTCTGCAAATAAAATGGCTGGAGAAGAGAACATCAGTCGCAGAACTATGCAACTTATCATAAATGAAGACCTGGGTTTTCGCCCTTATCGCAAAAGAAAAGTTCAAGGTTTGACTACTGCACAAATAGTAAAAAGGATACAAAGATGTAAGAAATTGCTGAACCGGCACGGTAGCAAAAGTGTTGAAAAAATAATTTTCTCTGATGAGAAGCTGTTTTGTACAGAACAAAGTTATAATGCTAAAAATGATGTTGTATATTCAGCAACCTTCGAGGATATACCTGAAAATCTTCGAACTGTTAAACGCTTTCAGAACAAGAATTCTGTTATGGTTTGGGCTGCAGTGTCACACAATGGAAAACTGCCTCTGAAATTCATCGATAAAGGGGTAAAAATCAATGCTGAATATTACAAACAGGAAGTATTGGCTACACGTTTATTACCACATGCTAACAGATTGTATCCCAAAAAGAATTGGATATTTCAGCAAGATTCTGCACCGTCCCACCGATCCAAAACAACACAGGAATGGCTCCATGCCAATTGCCCGAAGTTTATCAAGCAAGAAGATTGGCCACCTTCTTCACCAGATCTAAATCCTTTAGACTATTGCATTTGGGGGATTTTAGAGTCTAAAGTAAATGCTAAGCAGCACAGTAGTTTGGACTCCCTCAAAGCTTCCATACGGAGTGAATGGGACAAATTACCTCATAAAATGATTCGTGCCGCAATAGGACAGTGGCGTAAGAGATTATCTTTAGTAATCGATAAAGATGGCGGTCGATTCGAGTAAAATTATTTCATGGTAAACTTTCATGTATAATGTTCATAATATTGTTGTATTTTCCATTTTCTATTTCATCTGTGTGTAATTAAATGATTCGATATTTGTCACAGTATTTATTAGCCACCCTGTAATTTCGGACTCTTTATGCCCCCAAATTTAATCATGTTTTCTATCTTCTATGCTGTATAAGTACAATAAGTAAAGTTTTGTTAGTTGCTTTCCTTCCTGATGTTGCAATTTTAGGCCAGCAGTGTATATCCAAAACATTTAGGTTCGAATTAGGACCGGATTCTAGACAGTCAGTGAGAGATTTTACGTTTTCTCTTTTAGAAGAAGCATAAAAAACTAATCGAACGCGTGAAGTTTCTTTATCAGACCTAATGACAGCTCTATGTGGCATGTAATTTTCAGAATTTTGAGCACTCCTCTACGATACCCTTTCTAAGCTGATTCTCAATAATTTCCTCATAATCTTGGAACATAACTGCGTCTTTATTTAAGCGGTTTCTCAACGATTCAAAACGTCTTTTTACTATTTCGAAATTATTATCTACTTCAGGGGTGGCCAACTTTTGTGTACATAAGATCTACTTTTTATCTTAAAAATGTGTCGCGATCGACTTGTTCTCATAGGCGTAGTCTAAGTTGGGAGGGGGAGGTGTGAAATACATACTATGTTTATACACTGTGTTTCATTACGAGGTGCACTCTCGCGAGCTATGGGTATATAAGCAAAATATATGTTCAAACATACGTAGCTATCTACGTGAAAAACAACAAACATAACGGGCCAAAAAAGTCACGTCCAGGGGAATTAAAACAACATGAGTAATTATTGACATTAGTTCAAATTAGCAACAGATAAGACAGATCTAGAATTTATTACGTTAACATTAATGGGTAGGCTGAGTTTGCATGTCCCTAACCAAGGAATTATAATTAGGCGTATATCAATGGCAATTTTCTTATACTTGCAAAGCACGGGTGCCATGATATGCGTTCGGTCTCAGACTGAATTACAGTCCAGGTCTAGTGCTGTGTAAACAAAACCCTTACTGCCGCCCTAACTAGGTCCTAAATTAGTGCTCTATTTATCACGTAGTCTAATCGGTTTCTAAGTTAAGACACGCGAGTGATCGACCAAAATTGGCTTCGCGATCGACTTGTTGGCCACCCCTGATCTACTTCATCCGCACTAAGATTTTCATATTAATTTCGACTCATATGAATGTGTTTTTGAATTGCAATTCACCCTCGAACATTAATTATTAATAATTTTATTAAGGCATTATCTTTATCCGATAATTTATTACTTGCACAGCTAATACCCATTGAATCTAAATCCCAAAACATCCTTAAATCATTCAGAATATTCGCGTTCATTACTGCTACATTTTGAGAACAGCTGCTGTTTTCATCGCACATAAATCCAGTTAAAAGTCCATCCAAAAAGAGTCTCGTCAGCATTCAAGTTTTTGTTTATGGAAATCTTCTCTCAAGCATACGCTACATCCATAAACACATTTTCTCCGATGAGTATTTCTGTGTTCAATTTATCTTTTCCTAAGTATGTATGAGTCGGCGATCACCAATTCGCGCCTTTCCATCAAGGGCAGAATGTTTACGTTAAGGCGACAATTGACCACGAAAAACCTTTTTTTAAATTTATTAACCAATTGCTATGAAATTTTGTATACTTATACAGTGTTGTTTAGAGATGAAAATTCTAAATTTAACAAAAAAATCAGAATGTAATTAATTAAGATATTAATGAAAATCAGTTTGTTAATTACTCTATTTTAAAATGCTCCATGCGCATTAACTATTGTCTCAGATATCTAGTTTTCTCTCTTAAGCTAGCTTTATAAAGTTATAATAAAAGTTAGTAGCAATATTTGATTTACAGTCATATTTATAAAAAATAGAAAAGACATCGAGGTACAGATGTAGTATACGCAACGAACGCCAAGGGGCGATTTTTCGCCAAATCTGATGGTTATTTGGCGGTTTTCATATTCAGGGAGGATTTTAAGATCGGATGGTATTTTTAAAATTTTTTTTGCGATAAGCTTTGTTTTACTGACCGCTACAGCCAGCGGGAGTTTTTTTTTACTGTACAACAGCCAGCGGTATGTAGCGAAGCCAGCGGCTGGGGATTTTCTGTAATGTTTTTGGACGGATGCGTAACGGAGCGTAGCGGAGTGAAGCAAGGGTATCTGAGCGAAGCGAAGATCCCGTGTGCACCTACGAGTTTCATAAAGCCAGCAGTAAGTCTATTTTCCAATTTATTGTTTACATTTCACAGTTTAAGCCTAACAGCTCTCCGAACGGGATTTTGGCGCCAAATTGGCGATGGTCCGTTGCGTATACTACATCTGTTCCGAAATCGATAAATATAGGTCATTTTATGCAAAATTTTATCAAAAAAAAATTTTTATTGTAAAAATTTTAAGTTGTTTTAAAATAGTATAATGAATGGATTACTAAGTTTTATTCTAATAAATAATTCTATATATATAATCATTTTATGAAAATTCAAGAAAAATTATGACGCATGGAACATTTTGAACTTACCGAAACGACTTGAAAACTTGTTTTGAGAAAATGAAATTTAAAGTTTTAATTTGACTAACATTTCCATTGTTTACGTTTGAAAAAATACTTATAACCCGGTTAATAATGATCGGATCAACATACTTTTTTTTTTTAATTTAAAGCTGATGAGTTGCAGAATCATTTTCTGAAAGAAAAAAAATCGTTTTGGGGACATATTTTTGTCAATCTGAAGGTCCATTGTCGCCTAGGGTAAAAATGGGCGCCGCCGATATTTTGTCTATCACAAGAGCTTCAAACTATTTTGACTTCGGAACCATTTCTCTCGGAACCATTTCTCTTTCTCAATTCAATTGGAACTACTGGGTACATTTTTTGGAGCATTTTTAACACAAACGCATAGATAGCCTTTCACTTCTAACACCGCATTTACACAGTCGCGCCAACGGCGAGTCGAACCGCGGGAGACGAATGTGTGTAAACGGTGTGCTTGCCGTTTCTCCTCGCCAATCGTGGCGCTCGCATCGGGAGCGGTTTTCTGGCACGAGTCAAGGGCGCGAATTTGAGAACTGCCACTTGCGTCGATGCAGGAACGCAACGATTGTCTTGCGGGTGGCGCGAATGTGTAGGTGAGGCATTATGGGTTTTAATAGAACATTCGCTAACGAAACTCCTTTGATTCCCATTATTCAACAGAATTCGTGTTTGGCGTTACTATCAGAAGTCAAAAACAGTACATGTTTGCAATATAACGTTCTTGGGACTGGAAATGCACTGCGAAACGGAAGTGATCACCCCCGAACTATAAAATAGAAGAATTTGTTATGTTCGCATTTGGCACTTCATTAATATTTGATCCCAAATTTTGAAAATCTCTTTTAAAATTCATTTTCCTGTAAATTTTAACCTTCATTTCTTATGGGCCCTGCCCTATATCGATTATTATTTTTCAAGCAAATAAAGTCACGATGGCCTCTACCACCTTTGCATTTATCACATGGTTTGTTATTAAAGCAATTTCGACTTACGTGAAATTTTTTAAAACAAGAAAAACACCTATTATCGGATTACAATTTATCATTAGGCAAACTTTTACAATTTAAAGAATCATGAGACCTTGAGCAGAAGGTGCATATCGAACTTACCTAAGCATTAAATGAAGAAGTCGTGGGTGTATTTTTTTTACTAATCTTTTATTTTCAAATATCGGCTTATAATAGTTTAACTAAAACTTCCCTTCTCTCATTCAAAATTAATGATTAAGTTTCCCTACATTCGATTTCCCCTTTTTAAAAAAAATCTACTAATTCTGAAACATTTACCTCACTTTTAGAATTCTTTTGTCTGTTAAATTCCAAAACTAATTGTCTGGCATTAACTTTAACATGATTGGTTTCAATAAATGTCCATAAGAATCGGAAGTAACATTCATTGCATCCAAATTTGGAATACAAAATTGTAACTTATACAGCCTACAAAGAGCTCAAATATTTGACAGCTTTTGAATTCAAAGTTTTACTCATAAACGAATTATAATAACGTTTCTATCATAACTTTCCTTAAGAGCTGTAACACAATTCTCATAATTTTCACTATTCAGTTCTAAACCGTATGAAACGTTATACGCTGGTCCAGTTAAATATAATTTCAAGTCCGAAAATCGTTGTACATTAATTAGAAAGCGATTTGTTTTGATGAATTGTGCATTCAAAACTATTCCAAAATTCTGTCAAACATTTTGGATCGCCAGAAAATTTTTCGATTGTTAATTTTGGAAGTTTTACATATTTAGGAATGAATGACGGGCGACTATAGCTATAATTTTGAGAGAGACCTGGAACATCTGCGTTTTGTTCTGATCTCTGTATATTAGTAACTCTATTTCCTTCAACACAAAAAAAAAAATCGCCTTTTTTTTGTGTGTGAACATTTTTCGTTATGCGTTCTTACAACAGATCGCTTCTTTTTCAACATTTCCAAGCGTTCGTGATTGGACATTTAAATATTTAAAATTACTTAAACTATTCATCACAATCAAAATGATAATCTAAATACACCCAAGACTGCATATAAAAAAAACTCGTACCTTAAAATCCCCGAAAACGAAACTGCTTTGTTACATTTAAATCCGGCTTCCAATTTCATGAGGCAAATATAGTTAGTTCACAGTTTAGTCGCAACTTTTCAAGTTTATGGGCCTTTTCTGGCCTCTTATACTAAATTATGCAAAAATAAATGCACTAGGCAACTTTTACACAAAACACACATTTATTTGCTTATTATAAAGACGAACATTATTAAGGTTTCGTTCAATCTTCAAATGGCCGTTCAGATCATATCATTACAACAGTTTTAACTAACTGGAAGATTTTCGTTCACTTCAAACACTTGAAAGGCGCACATAGCGCCCTCTATAGCTCATTTCGCTTCATATGAAGCTACTAGCTGAAAACCCGCGCTTCGCTACGTAGTACATTCAAATTAAATACAACAATCAATGTATGCAATTAATGCCAAAAAAATAAATATATATATTTATAATAAATGCGACGATCAATGTATACAATTGATGTAAAATATGTATATATATATATATATATATATATATATATATATATTTATATTTATAGAAAAACCGTAAGGGATTTTTTTTTTGTGGATAATATCCAATCGTCTGCTGCATTAGAAAGAGAAAAAAATATTTTTTTGTCTATTTAGTTGTTACGCACGTGACGATAAATTTATTAAAAGTACCAGAAAAAGAAATCACGTGATCAGCATTTAATAAATTAAATTCTAAAAATTAATCTTTAAAAATTCACCAAAAATCAGGAATTGGAGGTAAAAATTCGAAAAAAATTTCCTTTTGAAGGAATTTTTATGATCTTTCTCGTGATATAAATTTTATAACCCTCAATGTATTATTTTAAATGCAAATGTAAAAAAAGTTTAAAAAACAGCTCAAAAATTTAATATAAAAAATCTAAGAATTTTTCAAAAATATTTCTTAGTGCACCCCTACACCATAAGAAGAATCGCCATGCAAAATTTCAGCCCTTTAGGTCCAGCGGTTTGGTCTGTGTGTTGTATGTCAGTGAGGGAACTGTTTTATATATACTATATGTAGATTGGTATTTTAAAAGATAGATAGCACAAGTGATTTTCTAGTCCATCTTATTTTGATAGTTTGACTAAACTCAAGTGATGATGATATCAGTATAAACTGTTGTCATTCACCTTTTAGCCATTTCATTTGATCGTTTTTTCTTTATTTTTCAAGCAAAGTGTATGTATGGCCACAGAGATATTTCTTATGTAATATTCCAAATATTATTGTAATTACATTCATGGTTTATGAGTGAATGAAATATTTTTTTCTGTAATGCTCCTGAACTACATTAAGCCTTTAAAAGTACACAGAAGTTTTATCCTGGACTTAAATTTATATTTTAAAAAAAGTTATAGATTTTGTCTAAAACTTCTTCATTTCTCTTGTAAAATTGCTTCTATTTTTGACCCTTCAGGCAGTTTTAGTATTCTAAAAATCACCTATGAAGCCATTTGCTAGGAGCCCCCACAGCTCATTTTTCTTTTAAAGGAGGATAATACAATTTACAGAGCTTAAGTGTACCACATGGGTGAGCAACTACAGATAATTTCTCCAAATGAAAAGTTATTGATGAATATTTCTTTTGTAGTGGGATAATGATGTATTTAAATTTTATAGCTTTATACAGCAATCATAAAGTTATGCAGATTATAATTCGGAGTGTTAAAGTATTACATATTAGAAAGGGGACAAAAATCTTTAAATTAACTAAAAAAATTATGAAAATATAAAAAAACCCAAAAGATATTTAGAAAAATATATTTAAAAACAAGTATCACAAAAGAGAATACTACAGAATAACCACTGGGATGACTATGCGGCTACCTTTAGTAAGAAAAATTAGATGAAACTGCCAGTTTTTTGCTATTTTTTATCTCAGATATTTTTTTGAAGTTTTGAAATACTCATGAATGTTTTATTGTATTTGATCTAGTTGTATAAATATCATCTCCTAATTTTTATGCAAATAATATTCTTTAGAATATAAAAAATGTTTGAAATAATAACAAAAAGTTCTCTTGTATTTTAGGGCTAATGTATCAGAACTTGAAATGGCAGACACTTCAGTTAATACCTCTAAATTGGTTGAAGAAAGTGAAGATTTATCTTCAAGCAAAGTTCTCTCTTCATTAAAACATGTTCCGAAACATAGGATGGTGCTTCGTCAAACCAAAGCAAAACCACGAACAGAGCAACTTTTCTAGGCTGCAGAAGACATTTTATTTTATGTACATATTTTCAAAATGATCAGCAAAAACATGAGGCTTTTTTTAAGTTAAGGTGTATTTAAAGTTTTAAATGAACCTTCATGTGTATCTGTAATTAATAAACTTTTGTATGTATAGTTATGATTTTATAACTACTTGTTGATTTCTGAGTTGGTACCAATAAAATTAAAGGCTATATTTGCCTCATTTCTTATCTATTTAATTCAAATTCTCATTAAGCACAGGACTGGGGTGCTGGTGGTGGGGGGGTTGTCTTCCAAAATTGACCTTGAATATTAGCAATTTCAGTTGAATTAACTTCATAAATTATGGTTAATGGCTACTTAGACAGGGGTCGCTCCAGTCCAGAGTTGTTTTTTTTTTTGGGGGGGGGGGGGCAACGTCAGCTCTTAGGGTTTTATTTGTTTATATATATATATATACATAAGAAATAAACATAGTATCATTTTAAATTTAAGTGGACTCATGACTCTTAAGTCGAGGAAATAAGGCATATTTTCATACTTTTTGTAATTATTTCAATTTACTCCCAATTTTTCCAAATTTTATGTATATGACAAATTGATATATTTATTTTAATAAAGAAATTTACAACTCTCAAAGTAATTTTAAATAATTTTTTTAAAAAATACTTTAGATATACCTTGTTTTTTAAGCATTTTTATTGTATACAGGTTTGCGCGCAGAACTATGAAATTAATTTTACACTTAAGTGTATAATTCCTGTTTTATAATTAAAATAAATAATTCAAAATACAATTGAACATAAAACATTCAACATTTAAAAAAATTGAAAAAAATTTTAAACTGCTCAAAATATACTTAAAATTTCCTTTAATTTTTGCATTAATTTACCCCTAAAATAATATCAAAATGTGCAGTGATTGCAATAATTCTAGTTCAGACGCAATAAAATAACATGATTATGCAGTGATAAAAATTTCATGGAATTATGTTTCATAGTTTTTGAGATATCAGTTGCAGAATGATGCAAAATTACATTTTGAGAAAAATTAGTTTAAAATTTTTCTTACCATAAACTTGATCAGTAATTAAATATTTATAATATCAATATCTATGGAACTAAGCGGAATATATTCATGCGGTTTGCTTTATTTTGTTCAGAAATGATCAGGATTTAACTTATATTTTTTTTAAAAAAAATTGAATGTTTTAAAGATGTAAGGGTAGTGAGACCCCTTAAACTCATTTAGTATTAGGTCTATAATTATATAATTTTAGGCTATGAACAACAAAAAAAAAAAAAATACGCCGGTCTTTTTGGGGAGGGGCAATTGCCCCTATTGCCTCCCCCTCTGGAGCCGCCAATGACTAGATCTGATAGAGCTCCTAAGAAAATCTCGGTAGATGGGACGAGTAGGGAAATGCTCAAAATGATGCTTATTAGGTGATATTAAAAAATACTGAATTTTTGATTTGTAAATAAATTTCCAATTATTTTACCATATAATACCTGAAAATGTTCCAAAGACACAGAAAATTGAGCTAAGGATAGGTAAATAAATTAGAAACTTTTATGAAGTGTTTCAGTGATTTAGTTAAAGTAAATATGAAGCATCACTTTTGAATCTTCAGTTTATTTAGCCATTACATTGTCATAAACAGATTTCAGCCTCATTTAATTTGTAATTAATGCTGTACACGGAATAAGAACCAGTAAGTTGGAATAGTAAAATATAACTCAAATTCATGCTGTTGAACTTATTTTCTTTCCACAGTGTTACAGCTTCAAATCAAAATTTTTATTTTCAATTTAAGAGATCTTCACACTTTATATATTTATCATTTAATTCAGTTGTGAAAGAATAAAAACTTTCAGAGAATTTTGATGAAATATTTTTATATTAATAATACAAAACAATTATGAAAATAATAAGTATATTATACTTAAAGACAAAATATTATACAAGTTAAGCTACTCTTATCCAAAAAAGTGATTTACAAAAGTATGTAATTCTTAATTGGAATTATTTTATACTTTACATAATAAAATTTCAGTAAGGAAAATATGAGTTAACTTAAAGAATTTAAAATGAATTCTGTTTGGGCTAATTCAAGCATCTCCTGTTACTTGACTCTCTTTCTGAAAAAAAATTTTACAGAAGATTAAGTCGAGCTAACACAATGAGCTTTTGTACCAAGAAGTACCAGCCTTGTCAAAAGACTTCAGTCAACCTTGCTTCCTCGTGGACTAGTTAGTGACCATTTATGA
The DNA here is from genome assembly GCA_907164885.2 of Dolomedes plantarius. NCBI lineage: Eukaryota > Metazoa > Arthropoda > Arachnida > Araneae > Dolomedidae > Dolomedes > Dolomedes plantarius. The sequence continues at coordinate 99,300,865 of OU015493.1, forward strand.
CCAAACATCATCAATGCCATACCTATGTTTATTTTCTGCTCTGTGGAACTAAACTATTAAGGAAAAGGGCTGTTGATATTTTTAAGAGTAACAAGTAGTGATTACAATACCGGTATATCGAATACAAGCATTTCGTGCTATTTTGCAATTTTGTAAAACTGATATTTGGTAAGGATAAATACCAGTATTTTGGTATTACTATAAATAATAAATATTTTTTTATCAAAAGTTTTGACTTAAATTAATGGCCATCTTTTGTTATTTGAAGTATGTTTTTTTTTTTCATTGATGTGGCACTACTAATGTAAATCATTTGTTGTCTCATTTTCATTCCATTTCGATTAGTGATTTCAATACTGGTATTAGCTGTAAATAAAAAAATTGTAACAAACAATAATACAAAAAAGATTTATTCAAAATCGCCAGACAAGAGACCGAAATGTTAGAAGACGAAGGACTTCTCGGCAAATATTTAGAGTAAATATATCACTTATTATTAACAGTATCACCAACCAGCATAGATACAGAAAGTGAGTTTTTAACTGCAGGTAATTTGTGCACAAAAATATATTCCCTCTTTAATGACAGTTTAATAGATGCATTATGTTTTTCACGATCACATTTCAAAAATATGCAGTTAAATTTTTTTTCTTTAATAATAGATATTATATGATAGACTGCACAACAAAATTTTTATGTGATATTTACTCTTCTCAATAATAATACTAAACGTTTTGTTACTTAATTGTATTGTAAAACTATAGTGATTAATTTATTTATATTTTTTGTTTCTAATGTTATAAATTATTATTTTACAGCTATTATTAATATTATTTGATTATAAAATTTGTTCCTTTATTTTATATTTGTACATAACAAAATAGTTTATGCATTTTTTGCAAAAACTAATTAATATGGCAAAGAAACAACTGTGCTTTTGTATCTTTTTTGAAAAAATTTTAAGACTGGTATCGCGGTATAACATTTGAAAAAATACCGAATACTGGTATTGTATTTTTGGTCCAGTATTGCAATCACAAGTAACATGATATGCTAATGTTTATCTACAACAAAGAAAATTAAGCTGTTAAAAAATTTGATGGGTGTGAATCAAAAATGTCTTCATGAAAAGAGTATGATGATACCAAGCAATCACCTAGTGTACATGATTAGGAGATGTTATATCCCCTCAGTTAACCCATCGGACCCAAAATTATTAAAAATGTTAGATAATTACCTTCAGGCTATGTATAAAGATGTATATGTAACACAACATGATTTATGTTCAGATTTTAATCCCATCCAAGATATCTTGCATGTGTGTTAATATAAATATTCCTAAATTCAAAATACCTTTGGTTCTAGACATTTGGATAAGAGATACTTAACCTGTTTTGAGAAAAGCATCCTAAACTACCAGATTGTTGAAACAAACACCAAAATCAGTTAAGATAATACAATTACTAATAACTGATAAATTTAAAAATAACAAAAAGTATTATCTAGTCTGTAGCTCTGACTATTACAGTATGCTTTTAATTCAAACTGGCAACCATTTGACAATTTTTAAGTTGTACTATGCATGACTTGCTTTACTGAATATCTTCAAAATCCTAAATAAAATTCAAAGGTTGTTAGATTCAGTAAGAAATTGCAAAATGCATCTTACAGGCACAAACAGGTTGCTAATTGGATTAACAGCAGTAGCTAAGCAGAACTACAACCAACATCTTGGACATAGTTAAAACTTTTATTTATTTATTTTAAGAAGAAAAAAGGTATTGTTTCAATCTCATGAATATACCAGTGATTAATTTTTTATTACTCATTTAGTTACTGGTCAAGTCTTGCAGTATAATGCTTGTGCAAAAAATTGTTTAATAATTTTTTTTTCAAAAACTACAGCTAAAATATCTACAGGTACAATCTAAGAGTAGCACAAATTTCATTCATATTTATGTATAGAAAACAGTAGTATGAATCATATTTTTTACAGTACAAAATGCTGTCAAACTGTAAAAAAAAGATTTAATAAATACTATGTATAGAATTTACATACCAAGAATCACAAAAAGGGTGTCAACCTAATTTAATATTTTACTATTAACTTCTCATGAGAAGAAGTGAAAAAATTCTAATTTTGTATATTAAAATGTGCATTTATGTGTTTTGTGCTAAAAGTTTTATTTATTTATAAAAAAATCACAAAACATACAGAAGATCTCCAAGGCATAAATTTTCTTAGGTTGAGAAAAGCTTATTTTCAAGTAAACAAATATACAGATAGAAAATATTAAAACAAAGTTTGATTCATAATTTGATAAAATGTTAAATATTAACCTTAACGTCCAAGCAGAAGTTTCTTTTATTCATATATAAACTTATTTGAAAAATACATGAACTATGCAAGAAAGTTCTTCATTTTTTTAAATTCTATGCATAAAATAAGAAAACAAACACCAAGAAAATGTTAAATTTAATTACATATTCATATTTTGGGTAGAATTGGCTTTTCATAAAAAAACACAAATATTTTTACGTTTTCAAGGTCTCAGGTTTTTTTTTGGGGAAAAAAAGAGAACCTTTAAAGTATGAAATTTATCTCACATACAACCATTAAAACAATAAAACTGCATAATCAATCAGTCTTGGTTATTTTATAAATGTAAACTTAAATAAGGATAAAGTATGAATGCTTTTTGTTTAAGATTTTCTAAGTAGAAGAGAGTGCAATATAATGTTCTAAGAACAATAAATAACTTATCACATACACATCCTGTCACAGTTGCAAGGGAATGAAGTAAAACCCTGGACTGAAGCACCTGCATCTTTAGTGGCATTAACCAATGAACTGCAGATTATCATCCCTGTTCATGGGATTATATAAACTTCTTTATTTATAAATAAAGAAAAAGGTCAAGTCTATTATAAGTTAAGAGGCAGAGTTCACCTTCACGTGAGTGGTTGCTAAATATGTTCCCATAATGTTAATCTTCTGTGTTTATACTACATGCTGAAGATAACAAAGGCAACCTTATGGATCATAATCATTTGAACAGAAATTAACAAGCAATAATAAGATGAATTCATTATAAAAATAATCATCAACCATTAGAAAAAAATATTAAGTTATGTGGGTATTGATAATTAATTTATTTTAGCTCATTTATTATTAAATTTTCAGGCAAGAAAATATCCATAAGTTACAGAATAGAATAGAATATATTCCTTGAGATCATGTATATCCTACGTAATATATCTGAGGACTGCAAGAGTTAGATAACTGATTCAGTTCAGTTTGGTTTGATTCTGTTTATACATACAGCTCTATGTATCAAGATAATTATAAGCATTTAAGTTTTATATAAATCATTTTGAACTGTACACCAACACAAGAACAAAAATATAAAATTATAGTTTACAAGTAAAAAAAATTTCTCTTTAAATTTTTATATTAAAATTTGTTTTTTGGTCTTTACTTAAGCCTAATAAATCAAAGTTAATTTAAATATAACTAATTTATTAATGAGATATTTGATAAATGTGTGTTTTATATTTGGCTCTATATTAGAAAGGGCTACAGTTCATGGTCAAGGCCCTTTAAATATGATCGTTTGTCATTTTCAATTAGAACCAGTGTCGAAAAACTTTGTTCGCATGAGTATGTCGTAGAAAAAGGGAGCAAAATTGCAATGGCCTTGCCAGAAATTTGTGGATATTCTTTCTTAACTGAAATCCAGAAATATGACGCTCGAGCATGCATACAATGTATGGCAAACAACATATTTTTCCTTTGTGTATAATTTCGACCCAGAAAAATTACATATTAACAAAAAGTTAGAGGAATATTTTACTTAGAAAAATTTCTATTTAATGCGGTGGTTAATTTTTTTATTATCATAATCGATAAAATCACCGCGGCACACTAGTGTGCCACGGCACAGCAGTTGCGAAGCACTGTTATAAGTGATATTCCACATTATAAATTATCTTATCTCCGGACCATGGAAAATCAACATCTCAAGACTGCATGGCTTTGAATGCATATCAATGTGTCATTATTGCTCCCGTTCAAGAGGAAGATGAGGATTGTAATGCAACTGCAGACCTGCCAACTTTCCGGATTTACCCCGGCAAAGCCGGATTTTTAATGCATTTTCCGGGTTTCCGGAATGGACACTATTATTACCGGATTCCGAAATGTAAAAAAATAACGCTTGTTTTAAAAATCCCTCACAGTAAAGCAAAGAGGATTTTTAGTTACATAACAAAAATACCTACTGAGTTCAGGTCATCTATGTCAAGGGAAACCTCAGAAAATTTGCTAATATGCAAATCGAACCCACAAGGACACTATTGTGAAGAACAATTTGATAATGAATGTTTAAAAGGAGCAAAATCAGCTACAGTAAATGTTACAAAAATTCCAAGATTTTCTGCAATTAATTAAAACAAACATTATAAAAAAATATAAGTACTCAAGACATGGACTGCTGGGGTCCCTACTAGTGTAAATATGATGTACATTAAAATGTATGATTACAAATTTCAAATATATAACTTTTGTTTAATATCATAATTTCAAGGTGAACTAAACAGTAAGAAAATATTTTAAACTATGTAATATTATTAAAGAGATCCTATAAACTATAAGTAAGTACACATTATAATTCTTTTATTATAATTTTTTTACTATACTGTTTTATGTTATGTCGATTATTTTATGCATGGTAGAATATTGCAGGATTTTGCTCTTACTGAGGTTGGCAGGTCTGTAATTGCAATCCCTTTGACTTGTTCTTTAAAAACTGGAAACTTTTGCATGATCTTCAGTAGTGAAATGATTGCTATCAGTGTGGCTTTGAGACAATTGGAGAGTTGATCATAAATCAAAAAATATAATCATGTTGTTACACACTAAGACAGTTAAGTAATATAATCTGTTGAATCAATTAGGTTTGGTATATCTGAGAACCAATATAAATGCCAGTATCTCGTATATATAAGAGATTGGAAATTGAAAAAGAAAGAAATATATATTACTCTCCAGTGGATACCAGGGCATCGTGGAATGTATGGGAAGGATTGAAAAGATATATTAGTGAAAAGGGATCAGAAGTACAATAGCTAGAAGACAGTGAAATATCTTTTCAAACAGCAAAACATTTTATGAAAACTTTCAATGTAAAATCTTGCTGAAACCAGAGAAGTAGAATTATTTATGAAAATCAAGACACATGTTAAAGGTAGATATAACTCATTGGACACTACATCAGATCTTCAAACATAAATACTTGGTAGAACATCTTTTTGGATTAGAGTCCTGCCTTGTCCAAACTGCCCTTTCTGCAGAGATGATGAAGTTATGAATTGAGTATACATTCAGCAATACTGGACTCTTAACAGAACTACTTAAACACAGTGTTATTGAAACAAAATTCAGGATGGAACAATGAATTTTTCTATTGTACCATTCAGAATGGGTTAAGCTTATGCATTTGTTAAAATACTTCTCTGCAATGTCAAGTTTCTTAGTCATAAAATTTTTTTAAATTAAAAATTTAAATAAAATTACCAAAAATTAAAATTTAAATAAAATTTGAGAATGATCGAGATTTTGGTTGAGTATGGCACTTTGTTTTTGTTTAAAAAAAAGAAAAAAAAAAGCTAAATTCAGCCTAGGACTTTCAGCTTCGAATTACTTATTATATTCCACTTATTTTTGGAATTTTTGTTTGGTTTTCTTCTATCAAACAGCTTTAAATATTATTTGAGAATCACAATGGCCATTTCCTGTGTTCTTTCTTTGTTTAATATTATTTTCAAAGACTTGATACTATAAAAGTGTCAAGCTGAAAAGTCAGTGTTTTGCATGATTGCCTTTCTACATTAGAATATTCATCTCTTATGCATCTGGATTAGAGGATACTAGTTTCTAATATTAAGGGGTCAAATTCTTGTTTATGCCAATTTATTTAAAAGTAAAAATTTTCCCTATTATGAACTTTATCCTCTGTACAGAATTAAGCATGTTTCAACCTAAGTATTTCAAATGTTTAAACCTGACTTTCTCTGATACAGACACAGCCTTCTACAATAAATAAAATATTGTTTTTACATGAGACTCATTATTCAAAATTGCTCCAACCTTAATTTAAGAGATACTCATCCTTTTAATTTCCATTTGTTATTTTCTTTTATGCATACTTTGATAAAACATACACACACAAAATATCAACTGAGATACTAAGTTTGATTACTTCAAGAGATTTTAAAAGCCATGAAAATTCATCAGAATAAGAAAGTTAAGAGAATCCATTAATATTAGTCTGCTATAAAGAGATGTTTACAAAAGACTTTCAGTAGTTCATTGCTTTTCATAAGTAGGAAAAACAAGTGATATAAAAAAAAAAAAACATACAGTTCAAATCACCCTAGATAGGAACATTTTCCCCTGGACTTATAAAAAAATACGATAATCAAGTTCTAAAAACAGAGAAGCACAACTAAGACTTTAAACACATTTCAAGGTTTCATTTAGTCAAAAGTCAAACGCTAAATGAGAAATTTTACACAGATTAAAAGTACTTCATTATCTTTACATTTTGCCAGTGATAGATAACATATGCTCAAAATTTCAGAAAGTTCTCTCATTTTGAATAACAATTGAATGTTGTGGCATGATAAACAGGATGTAGCAAAGGTTTGATTGCTTTATAAACAAACAGTAAGCAGAAAACTTAAAAAAAAAGCAATCTTTATTTTTAAAGTTTATGGTTTGTAAATATAGTTTTTTAAAGCTCTGGTGCTGAGGAGTGTTTTCTGAAGACAAAAAAAAAATCATACAATGATGTTGATTCTGTGTCTATCTCTCTTACTAGACCACTTTGGAAAGGAGCAATAGTAAACAAAACGGAAAAGTTTAAGGGAAAATATGTGTTGAATGGAATTTTTGCTGTCCTAGACAATATAACCTTTGGACAACATCAAGGGCATTTGATGTAGTGAATTTCTGAACCTAAAAAATTATTAGAAACTAAAAACACCATCAACAAATGCCACCTATCACTGAACACAAGTAAAAGTACATTCTTTCATCCAATAAAGCCCCTGTAAAGCTAAGATATAATATGAGAGTAATAATGTGTAAGAGGATTATGTCTGCCATGACAGGCATTTTTATTTAAGTGCATCATATTTGAATGATACACTTTGTGACAAATTAGTGTATCATTCCAAAACTATGAAAGCCAAGAACTCTCAACTAGTCACAACAGTAAGTCTGAATAAATCAAACCCAAGACTTCAGCAGCTGTAACTCTGTGAGGAGAAGGCTAACCATACAATTAAAATTTTAAACTCCAGTGGGGAAAATATGCCTGCAGCGTACTTTCTTAAATAATTTCACTCCCATTTCCTTGTCTACATCAACAACGAAAAATTCTCAACAGAACAGCTTTATTATTGTCCATTATGTAAAATTTAAGAATGGATATATTCTAGAGTGTGATACATAAAATACCTATTGAAGTGAGTAATGGAGTTCAATGGTCACTATTATGCTACATGAGAAACACTTATTGATATGTAAGACATTGTATTTACTACAAATTATTGAACACTGTGGGAGTAAATACAGTGTTTCTCTTTTTTTCTCTTTGAAAATAAAATTAGATAGTAAAATCCTGATGCTAGATTTCATTATCACAGGTTATTCATTGATTATATCACAGATGGCTTCTGTAATCTAATCCTTTGGTGTGAGTGCAACAAATAATAAAAATGTCTGCAAATTGATGACTTAAAAGCAATTTATTTTTATTATTATTATTAACTCTTAGAGCAGTTTATCTCTATGAAAACTTTTCCTAGATTTCACTAAGACATAAGCTTATTTTATATATATATATATATATATATATATATATATATATATATATATATATATATATATATATATGAAATAATCAAACTTAAGATAACTTTTGAAACAGACAAATTTAAATGTAAACAAAATAATTAATTATATTTTCATAAGTACAATAAACTAGGAATACTTTAAAGTACACATTTTAAGATGCAGCAAATGAAATGAGAATAACAGATAACATATTTGTATTTCAAAAATGAAAACAATCTTCGAATGAAGACAAAATAATTCACTTCTTACATAATGTGTAATACTTTAAAAAAAATATTACCCAGTATCATACCAGTTTGACATATCATTATTCAAAATAGAATTCACATTTTATCATCTTTTAGGTATAGCCATGTGTTCAGTAATTCTTATAATTTAATGATATTCATAAGCACTAAATCATAAAGAATTCCTTAAATTATAAGGAATAAAAGAAAGATGTTTGAATAAACACAGATATCAGCAAATTAGGAAAATATGTTCACCTTATGAGCTCATTTAGTCTTAATTAGGTTACTTGTAATGCAAAACATATCGAGATCTGTATAAACTTTATATGTAACAATAAATACACTTGAATGCAATTAATTATTAAATCTCGAAATTTCATGACCCAATGTTAAGGAATGTAAGTTCATTTAGAGTGCTGTGATTAATTCTTTCTAAACTCTGCAACTTAAGGATGCTAGGGTTCAAATTTATTGCATTTAACTTTACTGTCTTTTGAGGAGGAGTTTATGCATTATTTCTATTTAATTTTTATTCAACACACTACTTGTATTCAATATGTATAAAGGTGTAAAGGAAGAAAATCAGTATAATAAAAAAATAATAATGAATGGTGAAAATAATATTTAAAAAAATTGATATCTGCCTGCCATAAAAAAATGTTTGAGATGCAAAAGTTCACCACAAACACAAGGGTAAAAAAATTGAACTGACAGTCAGAGTGCAAAATATCAAATAGGGATTTGTATTTCTCATTTCCTTTTTCTATAATATATGTTTAAAGCTTGTTTTAAAGCAAGTATGACAGTGTTGACAATATGAATAAAGGTTAGTTCTTTTTAAACTAATACAAAAACTACTTCATCTTCAGTAAAATTTTTTTATTTTTCATTCATTAAATCCTGATCAAGCTGCTACAATGGCTTTATATCAAATAAACCAACAACATAATAAAAATAACCTGCAAAGTAGAAAAATTCCTGAAATTTGGAATATTGACCGCTGTTATAGCATGCAATTTTTATAACTTAATGAATTTATTACTTTCAGCAGATTGATAATCCCACTCTAGTTTTCCTTTCTGTTCTAATTACTGATTTATTTTCTTAAATAGCACCAAAATTAATGTTGCAATATGATGGAAATATCAAACAGTCTCCTCCTTTTTACAGCAAAGGAATATGCTATAAACACACAATCTGAATACCTTAATATAAAAATGAAATATCTATGATAAACAATGCATATTTTATATATTTCTCATAACTTTTAATATTATTTGAACCTGGTAGACACCAGGCCCAAAAAACTTTGTAATAAATTAAAAAAGTTCAAACGATTCAAAATTTTCAGATATGACAAAACTATTTACTTGACATTTCTTTCGCAAATTTCAATTAGCATTTTTAAACAAAATTTATATGAACTTCAGTGGATGATAATGTTAAATTATTAGTAATTAAATATTGCTCTTTTGTAATAATCATTTATAAATAAATTTTAAAAACAATAAATAAAATTTAAACTATAAATGTGCTGGGAATTTAACACATAATTATGGCTCATTTTCAGTTGGATTCCATAGCAGGTTCAACAGTAATTTTTGGAACGGGCAAGCTTTTGAAATATTCTGTTGCCTCTAAAGCACTTTGAACACACAAATTATAAACAGGATGGACTGGACACTGAAAAAAGAAAAAAATGAATCACTGTTATACATTCAAATAACTGAGATAGGATTTAACTTAAAATACAATTGAGTTTTTGACAGAAATTATTTCTACATTCAAATTAATATTTATCAATTTCATTCTGATAAATGTAAAGAGAGTGTCATTGATATTCAATGTTTCCAATAGCTAGTTTTGAATATTATACTTTTATTTTACAAACTTCTTTGTTTTTGAACATGCTATAATTCAATAAGAAATATAAGCATATGCAGCAACCATGGTTAAACGTTTTGCCCTTATCATCCTGATGACTCAAAAATGGACAGCTGCAGAAGTGCAGGCACCGATACGTCTGGCATGACATCTCTTCATGTAAAACACTGAGATCATGTGATTAACAAACCAAAATTTGAAATTTTATTCTTTTTGGAGTTGGATTTTGGTTTCCATATAGGGAAAACAGACAGTAGTTTTGTGAAACATATTCTGTCAGAAAAAATGCCTATAATCAAATCTATTCTTTTGTTAATTATTTGTATATTCAGTGGATTTAAGTGCATCATGAAAGATGCGTATATGTGAATCAAATAATTCATTAAATCAGAATTCCTTGGCTTTGGGAAATTTATTTGGTCTGAGTGCCTAATTAGCCTGTAGTGGAAAAAAATGGAGAGGTGAATACAAAAACCAATTATTCTTTTGGTTAGTCCAGTAAAATCAAATTCTTAGTCTAATTACATTCTTTAATTCAACAGATCCAAATATTGGGGCAGTCACCAGAAAAATTCAGAGGAATTAGGGCCTGTTCACATAGGAGTCCGTTGCGTTGTGTTAAGGAAAATATGACGTTGAGACGAAAATAAACCAATCATAGGCGTTAAAAATTTTATTGCTAATCATTTGGAGTCCTATGATTGGTTTATTTTCATCTCAACGTCATCTTTTCCTTAACGCAACGGATGGACTCCTATGTGAACAGGCCCTTACACTTTTTGAAAATGTTTCCTCTCCAGCTACTTTATAGGCTATACCATACCCATGATAAAAACAAAACTCAGGTCTTTAGTTGCTGGGCATGACCTATCTTTTCATTAGGAACCGTTCCCCTACCCTTCTTATTAGGGTGTGTTCCATGGAATTTTATTATCAATGACAGACAATTTCCATTTTAAAACTGACTGAACAAACTTGTCACTGTATCCTTTTATTAGATATAAGATGAAAAAATTTGAGAAACAATGGAAAACAGGAAAATTATTTACATTGTTAGTTTTCATTTCTTAAGTGTGATGATCAGGAATAAGTTAAATGCTTGCTTATAACTTCTTACTATATTATGGTATAAAAAATTAACAAGAGATATTTCTTTAGTCATTGTCAGCATGTTTTGAGCTTACATCATAAATTTAAGCTCTTTCCTATTAAGAATTTAGAAGGAATAAATTCACCTACAAGATCTTTCTTCCCACTGTGATATTTTTTCAAAAATAATTGCAAGAATTAAAAGATATTTATAAAAATCATTCATAGAGAATATAAGGAAAAAAATGTACATGGACATATGTTTTCAAAAAGCTAATACAGTGAGTGCTGACCACTCACAGTTCAATTTGACCTCTACAATGGCCAATCAACCATTGAAAAAGAATGTTAATGCATCAAATAATGAACACAAAGTGATCTTTTATTCACAATTCATTTTTCAAATTTCTACACATAGAAAACAATTACAGAGAGGTCAACATTCATTTGCAGCATGACTAAATGCTAATTGACAAAATACCTGATGCTTCAAGAAAATTTGAGTGTTCCAGTCATTTTTACCACATTAAGCATTCAAAAACAGGTCATGATCTTACAACATGAATGATGACAAAAGTCATGATATAAGATAAGTGACTGTGTGTTCTGATATTCTATTTTAATGATGAGAAATTTAAATACTTTTAAAACTTTTTTGCAATAAAAATTTAGGAAATTGCAATTAAAATTTAAAAAAATTAGTGGTAAATCCAGGAAGGCATTAAGAAAACAATTTAACTAAACTTTAAAAATAAATAAATAAATAAAAAATCAGTTATTATGAAACAAGTTATAAAAACAAAGTGGAGAACATAAAAATGAGAGATTTAAACAGTTTTAAGAAAATGCATGGTTTGCAGGTACAACATTCAGCTGCACTTTTTTTTCCATCTGATTCTTTAGGTCTTATTAATTACTAGGAAAACCCTATATTGTAGTGTTCCATTCAATATACTTGTAGATAAGTTGAACAATTAAAGTTCCCCAAATCTTTTATAATTACTTCTGATAAATAATTCAATAATGATGCAAGAGTTAACAATCTAAACTATTTAAATTTTTTTTAAATGAAAATTTTTATGCTCTCACAGTTCTTGAACTCCGACTTTAATGAATAATAATAAAAAAAAAAAGAGAGTACATAAAATAATTTTTTCTTCAAAAAATTAAAAAGCAACAATGCAATCCACTTGAAGTAACAGAGAAGACGCAATCAAAAAACAATACACAACTTACATTTATATCAATCACTAACCTTGAAGACAGTTGTGAAAGGTAAAAAAGAAAATTGTGGATGGTTCACACATTTAAATACATAAAGTGGATGAAAATATACTTGGCTGGAAACACGTAGAAAAAATAATCCATGGGCATGCTATATAACATTTATATAACACCAGCTGAATACCTGTGCTTCACTATGGAGTACATTCAAATTAAATAGAATGGTCAATGTATCTTAATGCCAAAAAAATAATATATATATATATTAAAAAAAATCGTAACAGATATTTTTATAGACAAAATAATGTAGAAGAAAATATTGAAATTAAATCTAATTGAACATACTAAAGAATATAGTACAGTTTGAGGAACATTACTTTTACTATATTTTAATATTTTTTTGGATAATGTTTAATCATCTGCCAAATTAGCAAGAAGAAAAAAAAAAATTTCGTCTATTTCGTTGTTATGCACGTGATGCAAAATTAGTTTAAAGTATCACAAAAAGAAAAGAAACCACATGACCAGCATTTAATAAATTAAATTCTAAAAATTAATCTTTAAAAATTCACCAAAAATCAGAAAATGGAGGTAGAGATTTGAAAAAGATTTCATTTTAAAGGAATTTTTAGGATCTTTCTCTTGATATAAATTTTATAACCCTCAGATTATTATTTTAAATGCAAACTTAAAAAAAGTTAGAAAAACAGCTTAAAAATTTAATTTAAAAAATCGAAGAAGAATTGCCATGCAAAATTTCAGCCCTTTAGGTTCAGCAGTTTGGTCTGTGCATTATCTGTCAGTCAGTCAGACAGTTACGGAACTGTTTTATATATATAGATTATATAGCATTTTTTGAAAATAATTTTATAATTCAGAAAATTGCTAATTTTAATACATTTTATGAGGTTCTAACTAACCTAAGAAAACAGTTTGATACAGTTCATTTATTCAGTTTTAAAATGATATAAAGCATCATACCATCTCTTGACAGAACAAAAGAATTAAAAAGAAATGCTATGATGAGTCAACTAGCTGTGTATGGCAATAAGTCACAGAGAGTTATTTTATGCACTTTAGTGAATGCAAACAACCCTGATGATATTATGGAGAATAAAGAAAACTCAGTGTTATCTTAATGTGTAACATGCTAGTATACCACATTAACCCTTAGACCACTGATTTTTTGCCTTCTGGTTCTTCCCCCAGTGTTTTTTTTTTTTTTGGAGGGGGGGGGGGGTAAAAGCACATTTTGAAGGAATGTTTGAAAACATGAGTTCAATACAGTTACGTTATTTAAATCACAATAAATAGTACAAAATAAGTGATATATAAAATTTTTAAGATTACATAAATATATTTATATAATATAGATTTTATTATTCATAAATTTCTTATACAGTTGGCTCTCTGTTTAACGACACTCTACTTAACGACGATCTCTACTTAAAGACAATATTTCCCAGTCCCGGCCCCTCCGATGTTATGGGAAATGTTATTTTTTCACAAATTCTGTTTAAGGGCGATCTCTACTTAAGGACGATTTTTCCCGGTCCCTTGAAAGTCATTAAACAGAAAGCCAACTGTAGTATGAATATTTTAAAGCAAGCTGATATGCATAAACCCACTTCACAGTCATTACACCATTAGTCTATTCATCGCTTAGTCCACTATAGTCTTTTCATTTTGTCATCGAATAAATCTGAATCACTCTCGGAATCACTTGAAATGTCAGTTTGAATAGCCTTTAGCTTTCAAAAACCCAAAACTCCCATTTTATACTGGATGTATTCTCAAAATAATCCTCTAAAAATCTACTTCTTATCAGAAGAAATTGTATTTGAATGCCATTAAGTGCTACTATCTATTGATGAATGAAAAAATCAATTTAGAATGTGTTAAACACATTTGTAACGAGCAAAACATTGGAAAATCCAGATGGTCACGTTCAGTGCATCAATAATGCTGGGAGAAAGACTCTGATGAATGCACTGAGCATGTTCGAATGGTCTAAGGGTTAGCTAATAATATAACATTTTAACAACAATATCAATAGTAATTTAACACTTACAACTTCATTATCCTCATGTCCAACAACTCTAACCTTTCCAATCTGCCCACTTGCAAAATGCTGGGCAACAGAGAGACCACTTAAAGCATAACAAGTATGGTAATAATCTTTATTTCTGGAAAAACAAACCAAAATAAATAAAATGGATAAATACAAAGAAACTCACAAACAAAAACACTGTTTATGAAATCAAAAGATTATTCCTTGCTCTTTTCTGCATTTTTGAAAGCTTACTTAATTTATTAATAAGAGCTCACTGAAATTCACTATATTTGTATATATTAACACAACATTAAAAAAAATGTCATCTCATTTTACAATATTACAAATGTATTTCTAAATAGAATTTCAAAGTTTTATGTATGATATGAAAATTGTTTTGCCACATCTGACATTTATAAACAGACTATCTAGGAAAACATAACAAATTAAGAACTCATTAACTTCTTGAAAACTTTATAGCCTCATAAATAAACAAAGGAAAGTTTTAAAACTATGACAATGCTGAAATTGAGTCTTTACCTATCTCCTTGCCCCTAAAAAAAGAAACTTATGTCACAAGAAAAAAACATATTGATTTTGTGGACCATATTGTTTGAGGCTTTATGCCCCCCCCCCCCAAATAATAAAAAAAAAGAGAGAAAATATATTTTACTTAAGTCACATGAAATCTTAAGAATCCATATTGATTTTGCTGGTTCTCAAACTCAAAAACTATACCTCGGAAATGAAGCAGAGCAAGGCCTACAAATTTGCTTTATTGCTTCCCTCTAAGAATAGATTATATTAGCTGGATAATGAAAGCAAATACAGGACAGGATACACCATGGCTAATTTGAAAAGGCATTTTCGAACGCCTTATACTCTTTTGTTGATAGTTTTAAATTTTATATACAGCTCAGCTTTGGAATATTGGAGGGTTTATAGAACAAAGAAATATAGCCTTTATTGCATGGTGTATGAAAGTCATTTAATGACAACTTTTACGATATATTATTCTATATGTCTTTAAAAATGCCATAATTAACACTTAGCCATCCAATCACTGGCTACTTTCATATTTTTCAGGAATTATTAAAATATACTATATATTCTGTAATTATTAAAAATTGCGGACAGAATTTATATAATGTATCGGTTTACCGTAAAGAGATTTTTTAATGCAATACAAAACAATTAATATGTATTATAAAATACAAACAAAAATACAGAAAACAGTTTAGGAAAAAAAAACATTTCCTAGAAGCAATATTAATCAGAATAATGCGTGTTTCTTAGCCATGATATTTCCCACAAGCTCAGTTCGGGAAATGACATCTCCCTAGATGCAAATAATAGTCTAAATGCTATTGATTTTAGGGATCTATTCATCAATTCACCTGTCCAGAGAAAAATTTTAATATTCATGAATATAAATAGCTTTTGAAATAAAGTTATATTTATAAACTGAAAAATTAAACAAAAGAAATCTGAAGATCTAAGCACTAAGCATTACAACATCTATCAAATTTTGAAGGATTAATACATTCTTTTGCTATTTACCTTGCACAATGGAATTTACACTACTTAAAACTATATTATTTTAAAATTAAATATTATTATGAAACATCTGCTATGAACCCTAAATAATGTAAACATTATTGATATTCTAAACAGCCTCATCACTGATCTAACCGAAGACTTCTATTATATTCCAGTCAACTCATACGCAATTTAGAATAGAATAAAACAGAAGTGATAAAAAGAAGTCTAAGTTAAAAAATATAAATGAACTTACTTTCCTGGTTTATCAATAAGACCTCCATGAGGTGCTTGGCAGTTGATGAGTAAATATTCCTGCAAAGCTTCTTGATTGAAAAGCCAGCTCTCTGAACTTAGAGTTTCCCGTTCTATAGAAGAAATATTCATTCAGTGTTGAAAATCATAAAATAAAGTAACAAAGTAAAGAAACAAATTATACATGATTGAAATCTATGCCAATAATAAAGCATAAAAAACCATGTTGGTCCTACAAATTTAATGGCATAACTAGGTACAATTAGCTATAACAAATACAATGTGGAGAAAATTATTTTGATTTATATTTTTCATTGCAAAAGTGAAAATATTTATATTAAAACATATAAAATATAAACAAAAAAGTTGATTTAAAAAAAAAAAAGAATACTTTCAAATAAACAAAAAAAGAAGTTAAATCAATTTGAAAAATCAATGACTACAAATGCATAGAATCACCTATAACAGGGTACGGAATGGAAAAATAATCTAGCATAAGCCTGTTTGGGAATTGGTCACTCCAGTGGTGCACTCAGGATTTAATCTTGGAGGGGAGGGGAGGGGGGGGGGGCGAGTTGAACGAATAAAAATATTTATAATGCAAATTCAATATTCATAATGCAATTTCTATTTCTTTGGCCCCTTGGCCCACCCCCTGGGTGCACCACTGGGTCACTCCATTCCATCTCTGTTGCTTTCATTATATAGAAACTAAAATGACACTGATAAACATGCCAAAGGTACTAAAAAAAGAAAGAAAAAGCTGCCAGAGGTAGAAATCTCCCATTCTGAAAGTACGACTCCTTTCTGAAAAAGTATATAAACATTCCTCATAACTTATCTTAATAGAAAGAGAAGTAGTTCTTAAGGGCACAAGTAAAAAACCAAAACCCCTGAATTACATAAATGAACATGATTTCATAAATGCATCCCAAAATCTAGGCATATATGGAATATAAGCAGATCATATAAGCATATATGGAAACATTTCTTCCTGTACAGCTTTTTCTACTGCTATTAACTCTCTTTAGTTAAAACAGAAGGAAATACACACTTCAAACTACAGATATGTATGAAAAAACAAAGATTTCTTCTTTGACCCTTGAAACAATTTTCTAAAAAAATTTTCATCTGTAATTCAAACTTGTGATCAACAAGCTTTTTAAAATGTGCATCAGATTTAACAAAATAAATAAATAAATAAATAAAAATAATTTATTTTTTTTAATCATGGAGTACAATATAACATATGAACTTCTATTTCATATGCTGTATGGTGATATGCTTATATTTCTAAGCATAGCAACAAGCAACTAGGTATCATTATATCACTATGCTTAAAAATTTTAAAGGGAAATTAAATCTTTCAAAAATTTACACTATCTACACTATCCTATTAACTTATCCACAGAGCACAGCAGCAACAGAGATATCTAGCATGATTTAGCAAAAATTAAAAAAAAAAAAACTTCATCAAGCAAGAAGTATTCTCTACAATTAGTCAAAACTAGCAGTCAGTATTACATATGATTGTGGCTTTTAAGAGACATCTATTTATAGTTTATTAGTTCAAAATTGATAGGTGCCTTGTGAAAACAAAACTGTTTCATTCTTTATCAACTGTGCAGTACTAAAACTTTATTTATTTTTTTTTTTTTTAAAGACATCAACTATTGCAGTAAGTAATACAGCCTAAAAAATTACACACTTAAAAAGTTCTCCTGATATATATATATATATATATATATATATATATATATATATATATATATATATATATTTAAATAGCAAAATAAATGTTATAATTCAAACCAGGATTTCAAGAGGTCATTATTTTGTCCTCATATTAATTTCAATCATATATTTATTGTCCATGAACTATTAGAAATAGCAATGAATTTTATAGGTGTTACATTTTAGTTATCATTAACATCTTATACACTCAAATTTAAAAGTGTATTTGCAACTGATAGAATGTTTTTAAAATTGACAGTTCAAACTGAAAGAGAACTGTTAATAGAAGATTGTATCATAAATTTGTTTAGAGATTTAGTTGTATTTACCTGTTAAAGACAAAAATCTGTGAATAAGAGTAAAAATCCCCCCTTGCCAGAAGGAATAACAACTGTCAACTAGTTTGTTAGTTCTACCTTGAAAACCACCTTCATATTTCATCTGCTTATGAACAAGCCACCTCTGTAAGAACATAAACAAGTGTTATAGATAAAATTAAAACAGTTTCAAATATAAAAATATCGATTTAGATATTAAATCCCCCCCAACTACTCAATAAAAAAAATACTCAATTAAAGGTTAATTTTATGAAAACCATTGATTAGCTCTCAAAAAATATTTTTCAATTAGAAATTTTGGAACCTTGATTTTACCTATTATTTATTAGTCAATTTTTAAGCTATATTTTGAGCTTTCATTTTTTTGTCATTTTAATAATTTGTTCCTCTGTTCCTCCAATAATAAATATGACATCTGCAGTCACAGTAGCACCAGAGTTTGTGGATTTGGGTCTTACTCTTCACTTTAATGTTTGTTGGAAATTGCTTTAAATTGTAGGTTCCAGTCTAATTAGCCCTCAATATGCAAAAAAATGACATTACATCTCTCCAACCAACAAACAAACCTATGGTAAGAGATGGCAGAGTCAAGAACTGACACCATCACAAAAATATTTAATGGATTCATGTAAAAAAACTCACAGGCCTATGGAATCTTACTGCTTCACCCCTGCTGTTTTGTCAGACCTGTCTGAAGTTTCTCCTCAAGTTATGGGGGATAATAGCCTTTTTAGATTATGGGCACTAACAATCTAAAAAGGCTTTTAGCTTCATGGTAAACTCAAATCATGAGTAATAACACTAAACAAATTGAAATTCAAATGGTTAAAAACAAAATAACAAAGGCAGTCAATGATTTATATAAGTATAGCATGCAAATATTGAGATTTTTTATCATGAAAATAAGTTTTGATTAAAAACATTTAATGAAAAAAACCCACATACAGTTTATTTGTTTTTGATTCTTTTTTGGAGGGGATTAAAATTTTGGTTAAACACTGTGGTAAGAAAAGTCAAAGCTGGTAGATCTTGCCCCTCAGACCAAAACTGTCCCATGTTTAGACAATAAAAAAGTTTTTAAAAACTGACTGAAGGCAAATAAAAGGGACCAGATTTAAAAATTACACCTTTCAGCTTAAAAAAGTAGTCACCTTAAGCTTTGAATATCAATGTTTTTGTCATCATTACTATAATATTGATGAATAAAATAATTTGTTGAAAAAAATTAAATAAAAAAAGTTCCTTACCATTAAGTTATTTAAATTGATAACATTTTCTTGTCCCATGAGCACTAGAGAAGCAAAACCACAAAAAGTATAACCACCATGTGCCTCCATGCCTGGAACACCACCAAATCCTCCTTCATATGTTTGACAGCTAAGAAATTGACAAAATACATTTTATTTATTTAAAAAGTATCACAATTTTTTTTAGTGATATAAATCAATAACCTTAAGAATTTATTCCCATGAGTTGTATTTTTATGGTAATTCATAATTTCACAATAAACAAAATTAGTGCAGAAATCTACATCAAATAAAGTGCTTACAGAATTTCCCCCAAAAAATTCCCCCAGGAAGGCCAAAACACATTTTAACAAATAAATCACAGCTGTAGATAAATAAGTCACAGCTGTTCATTAAAATGACTTTAGAATGCATTTAACACTATTTATTGAGTTTTCTTATGAATCAATAGATGGAAGCAGCTGTGGGTTATTGTACTCCCACATAAAATGAAAACAGCAAAAAATAGTAGTTGAGAGGTTTTGAAGTTTAGGTATCGATATGTAATGAGCTACAAAATCCAACTTAGTCTCATGGATGTTACTGGTAGAGTTAGTCAGACAGATGTTACCATTTATGGTTAAATTACTAAATTCCTGGAAGTAATTCCATAAATCTTAATTGTACCTGTTCAGAGAAATTGTGTATTTTTATTGCTAAGAATTGATATGTAATTTCAGGGTCACTATCAGAACTATGAATAATTGGTTATATTAACTTTAAGTCCATAAATATCATCTAAATATACAACATCAAATTAGTTAAGTGCATTCTTAAGCTTCAAGAAAACTTAGTAGATTAGACAAATAGTTAGAAATTTGACTCTATACTCATCCAAGACCTTGAAATCCAGTGTGCAGTTCCTTTTATTAATTCGGGACACCAAACATTAGTCAGTTTTGCCACAGATAATGCACAATAGACACCTCTAGAGACAGAAAATATGTTTGTATATAACCATAAACCTCAAAGACAATAAAATTTCATAACAGATACGAAATATTGACTGCAGTGAAATAATGGAGAACAAACACTACCTTATATCACTTTCTGAACCATCATGCATTTTAAAAGACCCATCAGGCATTTTCATACGTAGTAAAAAACTCAATAGCTTTTCCCTGTATGAGAGAAAATACATGGACAGTGGATTTAGATAAATGTTATTAAATAAACATTTTAATTAAAATTTTTAAAATGTAAAAAGTAAAATTTGTAAACTAACTGCATTATAACATACAATATGATAATACATAAATGAGCCTGAATTAATATATAAACACAAATATATGAAATGCAACAAAGCTAATAAAATGGCAGTTACATTTGTAGCTTTCAATCTTGATCCGCAAAGCAGTGGCGTAGCGAGCATAACTGGCGCCCGGGGCACAATACCTTTTTGGCATTCCCCCTCCCCCCAAAAAACATATAGTAATATATTATATAGAATTCGTTGAGGACCATTTGGCACCCCTCTGCGAGTGGCACCCGGGGCATGATAGACCCCCTTGCCCCCCCTTCGCTACGCCACTGCCGCAAAGAACAAACTTAGAGAATCTAATTTTTCATGGCTTCAATAAAAGCAATTAATTTTTTTCTGTATAGCTTATGAAATATTTTTGTATAAAACCTGTTGATGATAAACTTTTACAGATTTTTACATCAGTGATTAACGAACAATAGTATTACTACAAAGGGCAAACATAATACATGATTGTAGCATAATCTCACCACAGATAAAAGTTAATAAGATTTTAATCAATAATACAGAACAGTGGTAAAATCAAAATTCTTCATTAAGTGAAATTTATTTTATAAAATTTGCTATATTTTAACAATTTTTCAATTTTATTAAGATATATAATTAACTTTTAAAAATTTTAATTCGAGTGCAAAACAGACTGTCATTCTCTTTACTTGAGTCCTACTCTTTGCTTGATATTATTAAGATTTAATACAACATGCAATCTATATTTTAGTACAATAAATTTTTGGTTATAAAAATAACAGCGACAACAAAAAAATTACTGCTATACAGTAACAGACTGTTTTTAAATTTAAGTAAATAAAAAAAATTGTTATATGCTAAATAGAAAAAAGATATTTAAAAAAATGAAAGAGGAGGAAAATTACTTCAAATTTCTTAGAACATAATTTTTTTTTTTATTCATTGACTAGAGAGTAAATAAGAATTTACCAGTGCAGTAATGCTTCTGACACTGAGTAAGTTAATGCAAAGTGTTTTATACCTTTAATTTTTCAAAACAAAGTTCAATTAATAATTTAAATATAGATAAAATTCTGTTAAAATATAATCACCTATTAATAACTGAATATGCCTCAGCAGTTCTTAAAGTACATAAAGCATTAATAGCTGCATATGTAGGAGCTAAATGAGCATCCTGGCCAGGTCCTCCTACAGAAATAAAAAATTCATAAGAGCCATATAATGTTAAGTTTATTTATGTTAATATATACAAAGTATTGATCATAGAACCAGCATAAACACAAGCTGGACACATATTTATAAAATCCAATCTCAGATGAAAATATTATAACGATAAAACGACTTATCTTGTTATTAATGTAAATTAAAATTAAAATCTTCAGCCAGATTTAATGCTTCACAAATTATTTTGACTCACAAACTTTAACATACTTGTACAAAGTTGATATTAATTTAATTTAAGCAATGCATTTAAGTTAATATTGTGAATTTTAAAAACCTAAATATAATACACAATGATTTTAAGCAGCAATAGAGAAAAATTTATTTCTCTTTTCAGGACCAAAAAAACCTCCCAATAACTATGTTCTGGCATCCCCCCCCCCCACACACACACCCAAAAAATGGTCTTAGAACAAAGATTATAATGATGAAATTAGTTTAAAAAACTGTAATAAATAAAGAAGCTGCACTTTCATTGAATCCAAGCTTCCTCTACACATGGGCTCCTTCACACTCTCTAATAGAAATTTTAGTTGTCTTTAAAAAGTTCAAAGTAATTAAATTTCATAAATAAACTTCGCTTTTATTTTCTTCAGGTATCAATCTCCTAATTATTTGAGATCAAATATGATCTTGGATATGCAGTTATTTCATCAAGGTGTCTACATAGCTTCTGTAAATCAATTTTGCATACATGGTTTATAAATATGTCCTGATATAATTATATTTTGCTTTGAAAATTTTTTTATTTCTAGAACATTTCTGAGAAGAAAAATCAGTTCAAATAATATTGATAGCTACAAAAGTCCAGATTTGATTTGTAATACATGCATTTATACAATTAAAAAATAAATAATTGTTGGACTGTACATATTTTTTTCCATTCATTCCTCCCCAATAATCATGAATTTATTTAGATAAGACATGAAGCAGGAAAATACAAAATGGGCTAAACAAGAAATAAAGATTTCACACTGCCATTTACACAAACTTCTACATGAACTGTATAAAAGTATAGTTTTTAAAAAAAAAATCTGAAACCAGACCAAACCTTAAAAAAAGATGCCAATAGGTAATTTTAACATAAATTCATATAAAATAAACAATATTTTGAAAAATTCATACCTGCAAAACCACCATCAGGATGCTGACATAAAGTGAGAAATTGAATGACACTAAAGAAAAAGAAATAATTTAATATAATAAAAAACTTGAATCTGTTCATAACAATTAGTTAACTGAGAATACTGCACATAAATAATTTAATTTAATGAAATAAATAAATACTTTTGCTATTTAAATAAAACAATTATAACTGTAATTTTACCACACAAATACAAGATTAAATATATTTTCAATACAAAATGTAATGACAGTCTCTTATCATTCATTCATTATCTTCTCATATATATATATATACACACACAGTGGAATCTCGATCTATTGTTTTTCAAGGGACTGATTGAAATGAACGATAAATGCGGGAAAACGATAGATGTGGAAACATAACAAAGCAATAGGTCGTTGGGACTGGATAAAATGAACGGCACATACGGAAAAACGATGGATCCGAAAACGATCGATCGAGATTCCACTGTATATATATATATATATATATATATATATATATATATATATATATATATATATATATATATATACAGTGGAATATTGCTCTATCATTTTTCAAGGGACTGACTGAACTGAACGAGAAATGTGGGAAAACAATAGATGAAGGAACATAACGAAGCAATATGATCGTCGGGACTAGGTGAAATAAATGACACATATGAAAAAACGATGTTTCAGAGAATGATTGATTGAGATTCCATTGTGTGTGAGTGTATATATATATATACCGGGTGTCCGAAAAGTATGGCTACACTTTTAAAAATGAATTAAAAATAAACAAACAAAGATTTTCACTTACGGTTTTTTATGTTCCATAAAGAAAATATCAAAGTTTTTTTTTACAATGCTGTATTCCACGATTGCTTTATACCAAGATTTCAATGTGCGCACCATTAGTTGCCCGCAACACATTTAGTCTGTACGAGATTTCTCGCCACTTTCTATGAAGCATTGCAGGATGAACACTCTGAATGACTGCTGAAATTCTACTTTTCAGTTCATCAGTGTCACAAATTGGAGATTGTTAAACAATGTTTTTCACATATCCCCATAAGAAGAAGTCCAGAGGTATTATGGCTGGAGATCTAGGTAGCCACGGTATTGGACCTCCTCTTCCCATCTATCACCCGGGGAACTTTTCATCTAAAACCTTTCGCACTTTCAAACTCCAGTGTGGTGGTGCCCCATCCTGCTGGAAAATGAAATTGGGTTGCAAATCTTCTACTTAAAGAAATGCGAAAATTTTAAGCATATCAAGGTAATTGTCAGAGCTGACAGTTTCTTCGCAAAAGAAAAAAAGGCCCAATAATTCGATCGTGCAGTAAACCACACCATACGTTTACTTTAGGGTTGTCTCTTGCTTCCTCCAGTACGTCATGCAGAATGTTGCAAAACGTGGATGTAGCGCCATCTAGTTTACATTTCATTAAACAGAAACTCATTTTTTTTTTCTTTATGGAACATAAAAAACCATGAGTGAAAATCTTTGTTTGTTTATTTTTAATTCAATTTTGAAAGTGTAGCCATACTTTTCGGACACCCGGTATATATATATATATATATATATATATATATATATATATATATATATATATATATATATAATGAACTGAAAACTGAATTCATCATAATAAATAAACATTAATTCAACATTATTAATTAAATATTCACCATAATTAAAAATTACAAGGTTGCTTCCTTTAAACAATACACTAAATATACCACATAGATATATCACTAAAAAAACATTAAAAGGGAAATGAAAAATGTATTTACAAGAATAAAATTGAAAATTACATATTCCAATTTCAAATTTGAAAACATATTTTTACAAGTTGTAACATATTGACTAACAGTAAACAAATAATTATTTGGAGAAAAAAACTAATTATAATAATATAAATAATCAGGAATAGCGAAAGCATTCACAGGCAAGTAATGAAGCAAAATAACAGCTAAAATAACACTAATAATATCTCTGTGACAAGATTTTTAGTTTTTGGATCTTTAAAAAAAATTAACAGGAATTTGAATTATTTTTTTTTAATTTAAAAGAAATAACAAAATGCATAAAAAATAAGCAGCTTTTCAAAAAGATAGAAAATAAAAGTAAAATTTACAGTACATACATAGTATCTATACTTCCCTTTTTTTAATTTAACAGTCTATTTTAGAAATACTATTCTGAAGAATTTTCCAAAATACGACATAAAATATTACATAAGCAAACTGTTTTTGATTTCTATGACTTTTACATTTTTTTTATTAAATAGCCTACATTTCAAAATCTTTATGTCATCCATTGGCAGTTATAAAATAATAATAATAATAACAACAATAATACCCCACATGGTGACCGAGCATGAAAGAATAGTCCCAATGTAGCTCATGCATGTCGTAAGAGGCGACAAAAATGGGTACCCAGCTTCCAGGGGTATAGCTGGGCACCCTGCCCCTGGGGATTATATCAGGGACTTTTATTTAATAGCCCTTACTGGTCCTCCAGACCAGTCCAGAAAAGAATTTTCTGGACTGACTCATTCCCGATGACCTGGCATGAAATCGGACTTGAAATTTGGGACATGGAATACACGGACGCTATACAGAAGTGGAGCGTTGAAAAAACTTTCTGACGTTTTCATGGAATATAAAATAAATGTTCTGGCAGTACAGGAAATGAGATGGACTGGTGAGGGAGTGATGGATAAGCGAAACTACAGTGTCTATTACAGCTGCCATGACAGGATACACCAGTTCAGTTCTGGTTTTATTGTTAGTAAAAGAATTAGAGACAAAGTTATTGAATTCAAACCAGTGAATGAAAGGATTTGTAAATTACGCATTAAAGGTAGGACACAAAATATTTCAATTATATGTGATCATGCTCCCACTGAGGACAAGAGTGGTGAGGAGAAGGATGAATTCTATGATTGTCTTGACAAGACCTATGCTGGATGTCGAAAATATGGCTTGTAATGGGTGACTTTAATACAAAAATTGGCAAAGAAGAGAGCATGTTCATAGGAACCCACAGTCTACATGATGAGTTTAGTAACAATGGCCTTAGACATGTGGACTTTGCCATCTCGAACAATATGGTAATTGGAAGTACATCCATAAAGCTACTCGGAGATCTCCTGATGGAAGAACTCTAAACCAAATAGACCACATATTAATAGATGTAAGACACAGAAGTAGTCTATTAGACGTGCACACATTCCAAGGAGCAAATGTGGACTCAGATCATTTTTTGATCATTTCAAAACTTCGTCATAAGATCAATAGATCCTTCTATAAAAAGAGAGAACAAAGCTCTAAAGGAATTGATATTGAACAATTGAAGAGAGCTGAGATATGTAGAAAGTATAAAAAAGAGTTACATGACAAAATCAAATCTAATGAGGAATCCCTGCTTACAGAAAAAGCTTGGCATAATCTAAAACAAATCATCAAAGAAGCTTCCGAGAAAACAATACCAGAGTGCCAAGAGAAGAAACCAATGGTTTGATGAAGAATGCCGTCTGATAACAGAAAGGAAAAATGAGGCATATAAACTGATGATACAGAAACATTACACCAGAGATGCTGAGGAAATGTATAAATATATAAGAAGGGAAGAAGAAAGGACACATACGAAGAAAAAATTATTACACCTAGATGAGCTAGTGAAAGTCTTGAGACACAAAAAGAAGCTAGAAAGTTTTACCAACTGGTAAATAATGTAAGAGTGGACTTCAATCCTAGAACCACAGCATGCAAAAGGGAAAATGGAGAAATTACAGGAGATATGGAAGAGGTTCTGATTAGATGGCATGAACATTTAAAAACTCTTCTTAAGGGTAGAGATAATGAAGAAGAAATAGTAACACAGAATGTACGGTCTACCTTAAGTGGTGAAAGTGAGGGAACAGAGCATAACCCACCAACTCTTTATGATGTTGAGCTGGCAATCAAAAAACTAAATCACAATAAATCTGCTGAACCAGATGGTATTAAAGCTGAGCTCATAAACATCAATGAAACCAAACTAAATAAAGCAAACCATAAACTTATTTGTTGTATATGGACACAGGAACGAATGCCCACTGAGTGGGAAGAAGGATCTATCTGTCCTATTTATAAAAAAGGAGACAAGCTGAAATGTTGTAATTTCAGGGGAATCACCCTATTGAATACAGCATATAAAATCTTCTCCAACATTCTTTACAAGCGATTGCTTTCATACACCTCCAATGTTATTGGTAACTACCAATGTGGTTTCCAAACAAGAAAAACAACAACAGATCAAATACACTCAATTAGACAAATTCTGGAACGAACAAAAGAATATAACATTGATACCTATTACCTTTTTATTGATTTTAAGGCTGCATATGACAGCATCAACAGAGAAAAATTACTCAAAGTCATGAGGGAATTCAACATACCAACGAAACTGATAAGTCTTACTGGAATGACTCTCAAGAAAGTAAAATGCAGAGTTAAAATTATGTCAAGCCTCTTGGAGCCTTTCTATACAGAGAGGGGCTTGCGACAGGGAGACTCTCTCTCATTCCTTTTATTTAACTTGGCTCTAGAAAGGGCTATAAGGGATTCCGATATAAATACTAGCGGAACCATCCTACAGAGAAAAATCCAAATGCTTGCGATATCATTGGGCGAACTAGACAAGCTGTCATTGAGGCTTTCGTTTCACTTGAGAATGCAGCGGGAAAGATGGGTCTAACCATCAATGAGGATAAAACTAAATTTATGATTGCAACAAATAAAAAAATAGATACAGTCCCTCTGGAGATCAATAACTACACATTTGAGAATGTAAAGCAATTTAAATACCTGGGCACAATGATCTCAAGCTGCAATGACCTAAAAATTGAAATTAAAAGCAGACTAGCCATGGCTAATAGATGTTTCTATGGCCTTAGAAACCAACTAAAATCCAAATTCATCAGTATTAAAACAAAAATAAGCCTATATAAGACCCTGATAAGACCTGTTGTCTTATATATGTGTGGGAGTGAATGCTGGGCCCTGAACAGGGCAGAAGATCATTTATTGATTTTTGAAAGAAATATTTTTGGACCAATTATGCAAAACAACGTTTGGAGAATCGCCTATAATCATGAAATATATAAAAAGTATGGCGAACCCGACATCTTAAAGGTGGCAAAAGCATCTTGCATTAGGTGGCTAGGCCACATATTCAGATATGATGACATGTTTCCCACAAAAAAAGTCACCTTTTCAAATTTGGAGGGAAGGTGACGAAGAGGAAGACCACCAATCAGATGGTTGGATGAGGTAGAAAAGGACCTAAGAACAGTTGGAGTGAACCGATGGAGGGCCATTGCACGGGATCGAACTAGGTGGGGAAAAATTGGCGAGACAGCCTTGGCCTGTAACAGGCTGTAGTGCTAGCGAAGCAGAAGAAGAATAACAATAATAATAACAACTATAATAAAATAGTCTTCATGTAAAATGTCAATAAAAATCCAAGTAGAACACTAAGTTTTAAATATAAATGAAAAAATACATAAAGGAAAACTAATTAAAAACTTATATATGAATACAATTATTATTTTAACATTAACCTAGTTCTTCTTTCTTGTGATAAAGGCTCATCTAATAGCTGCAGGGAATGTAATATCCAGAAACAGAGCCATGATCGACTTGCATCTAATATCTATAAATGGAACAGAAAGCTTTTGAAACATAAAATGATCCATTACAAAATAATGTTTGTTCATAATTGCAGTTAAAACATCTATTAAAAAATCATTTGCAATATATAATTATTCATAACTTGTTGAGAAAAAGGCAAAATGTTGTTTAAAGAACCACATGTAGTATTCACAAAGAATCTAAATGATGTCATGATTTTTGTCCTAAAAATGGCCCCAGTATACTCTCTTTCAGTTCATAAAAGGTACAATTATATCATAAAAATAAATGTCAAAGTTTAGGATGGCTACATGCTGTAGATCCTATCTGTATACCCTAAAAAAACATATATAGGTCGATATTAATTTTGTACTACTAATAATATAAAACCCCAGAAACAGAAACAGTATCTCCAGCCAATGAGAAAGGAGCAAGCACTCTTCCATATATAATATTCTAATGTGATCAACCCTCCCTCACCCATCATTGTAACTCTACATGTTATGCTGAGTGAATTTTTGTTGTGTGCAATATGTTTTAAACTGCAAAAGCAGTTCACTTTGATTTTGTGACAGATCACTCTATAACCATGTTTTACTGCTGTGTAGAAATGTTACTTTAAACATACAAGCATGTTTGTTTGTTGTTGTGTCTATGAATAGTGCAAATGCACTATCCATAAAAGAGGAGTACCATTGCCTCAAGAGAGGTTGGACTTCTATCTGGTCTGCGAATTTTGAACCAAGTCAAGTGATGAGACCAGACCACTTGGCCCCACACCTCCAGAGGTATTGTTTGGAAACTTGGAGAATATTGCAGCTACGACAGATTTTTCCCATGCACCAGCTGTCATTAGTGTACACGTTGGCGGTTTTGTTCACAACGGGTATCAAACCCAGGGCCGCCCAAAGGGGGAGGGGGGGGGGGGCAACTGGCTCAGGCCCCCAACTGTCGGAGGGGCCCAAAAAAATTTATATATTAGATTTCCTCAGAAAATATAACAAGAGAGCAGTGCAATGAAATATAATAATTATGTTAATCATTCATGTAATAAAATTTTAAGTATAAGTAACTTAATTGTACTTATACTTAAAATTTGTATGTTTACTTATTTTTATACTTAAAAATGTTTTATTTAATTTGTATTATATTTTAATTTGTATACTTAAAAATGTATGTTTTTGTCTCTTTCAATTTTTTA
This sequence comes from Dolomedes plantarius, assembly GCA_907164885.2. Taxonomy (NCBI): domain Eukaryota; kingdom Metazoa; phylum Arthropoda; class Arachnida; order Araneae; family Dolomedidae; genus Dolomedes; species Dolomedes plantarius. The sequence goes on from OU015493.1 coordinate 99,330,860, forward strand.
TTTTTCTTGGGGCCCCCAACAGAAGTTTGACCCAGGCCCCGTAAAGTCTCTGGGCAGCCCTGATCGAACCAGCAGCTTGCAGATCACTGGCTCGACGCCTTTGCCAACCGGGCCACCGCACCCACATATAAACATAAAATATGAATATTAAAAATCATTATATTAATACTAACCTCTAATGATGCAGGCAAAACACCTAGTCCTTTTTTTAAAAACTGAATGTGTTTGTCTCTTAGCAATGATGGACCTCTAGAAGAAAAAAAAAAATTAAATTACACATGTATGACTATTTATTTTTCAAATAAAAGAGATAAATAATAATCAACCACTAGGGTAACTTTTTTAAGCGAAGTTTTTATTTTTAAATTATCTACAATATATTTTCCATTTACTGCTTATTAAAAGTAATCATTGCACTGTTCTTTTACTTATAACTTTAATAATGCAGCCACTAAATATAACTAACAAAAACATTTAAATAATTTAAAATTCATTTTACTATTAAAATAGGAAAAATCTATTTAAAAAGGCTAGCACCTGTGCAGATAACAAAGGAAAAAATAAATAAAAATATGAACTAAATATTACATTTTTTTTATGATGGAAAAATCGGTTGTTAGTAATTAAGTTGAAAACTATTTTAATTGCAATGATTACATCATGATTTTTACATCATAATAGATATATTGAAATCAGAGAAATTTTCTTCATAAATACCAACTTTATAATAAAGTTTCCAAAAATTAAACTTATTTAAAAAAGTTTTAAAAGGCATTCAAAATATAACATATTTTTTCTCTTTCATTCCATAAACTTGAGATTTATAATGCTGTAGCACAGTGATACTAACAGCTACAATAAAGATATCAAATAAATCATAAAATTTATTTTCTCCCTTTGTCAAAAGAGCTCTAATTACTTAAAGAAATTAAAACAAATGCTTGAAATTTATAAAACTTCTTATTTCATGTCAATTTTATTTTTAAATCAGGTCTTTAAAAATTACACATTAATAATAGTAACAAAACATTAAGAGACTCATTACAAAAACTGAACTTCGTTGAAAAACACACATATATTATACTTACTCAGGATTAATATCAATTGTATTTGCAATTTCTTCAATACATTTCTCTATATTTTCTTCTACTTGAATCTATATAAAAAAGGATACATACTTCTTAGGATATAGCTTATAAAATTAAGATATAGTTCATATTTAATACACATACAGACAGATAAGACATCAATCTTCCTTCACTTTTAATTTTTTTCATGTATTATTAATAAAAAGAAATTGGGTAATCATAATAAGTAACCTCAACTTTAACCTCAATCTAACTAAGCATCAGAGATGAGAAAAGGAAAGGAAAAAAAGCATCATAGACTTCCAATAATATATAATTATGAAAATCTCCATTCAAAGATCACTCTTCAGGTTTGTTGATTGGATGACTGACATTACTAGTCCTTTTTTGATACTTTGGAGCTAAAGTGTCAAGTTAATTCTAAATAGCTACAAACATCTAACAAAGTCCCCACCTGGGAAAAAAGGCATGTCAATAAGTGAAAATAAAAGAATTAAATCTAGCGAATGATGGTGGGGAAGAAAAAAATACACTATGGTATTCGAAAAAAGAAAAGATATTTATAGCTGTTTATAGTGAATCAACAAAGCTTTATTGCTACAAATGCAAAAAAAAAAAACATTCCATAGTCTCAATTTTTTATACGTTATATACATCATGCAATTATTGATACTTTATAAAATCTTATTTGAAACTTCTAATACTAAATTATTCAGCATATAATAAAGTTTGGTATTACTTTTCATTAAAAAGAAGTAAAAGGTGATTTATATCTAAAACCTCAAATATAGCATTTAAATACCGGGTGTTTCAAAACTCGCACACATCAACCTTTGTGGTTGAGTTTTAAAGACAGATGAATTATGTTAACAAACAGAATAAAGGACAAACAAAGGTTGAACGAATATCTTTATTGTCAAACATGGTCAAACATGGACTTAGGTGTCAGACATGGTCAAATCACAGTAAATGTTCAAAATGATGTCCATGTTCCTGGACACACAATCGAACTCTTTTTACCAGATTAGTCGACACTTTACGAAGTGTGTAAGAAGTAATGTCCGATATTGCATGAAGGATGTTACTCTTAAGTTCATCAAGCGTATGGGGATTATTGCTGTAGGCGACTTTTTTCAGATATCCCCAAAGGAAAAAATTCGGAATTTACAAGTCGGGTGAACGTGGTGGCCAAAGTCCTTTGGAAATGACACGATCATCGAAAAATTCAGTTAAAACTTCCATACTGTCCCATGATGTGTGACACGTTGCACCCCTTTTGGTTTTTAAGCAACAAGGATTACCATGTGGATGTGCGCAAGTTTTGAATTACTCGGTACATAGATACAGTGAAACTTCTCTATGGCAGCCAGTCATTGTTCCAAAAAAAAGGGGCCATTTTGTGGGGTGGCCACAAAAAAGGGGGTGAAACAATATTGGCTCTATGGAGTGTATTTAATCAGTTCTGAACAAAATATGGCCCTTCAGCAGGGTACCCACTGAAGAGGGATGGTCAGCTAGAAAAGTTATACTGCACTACAAAATGCAACCAAAAATTTTATGTTTACTTCTTGTAATTTGCATCAATAAAGACGCAACTTGCACCAAAAATTAGCATCATACAAAACAATTATCAAAATCACTTAATTTAGCAATTCAATGAATAGACCACTTGGAAATTACCTAATTGTTTCTAGCTCATAATGCACCATCATAAATATGTCACTACGCAGACCAAATAGAAAAATCTCCCAATCTTTCATACCCCTCCATTGTTAGCAAAAAAGTTCTGTTTTAATAAATACGTTTTGCAGTGTAAACGAATAATTACAGTTTAAAAAATTTTTCAAGGTTATTACTGTGTCAAAACATTAAAATAAGACATACACCTTCGTAAAAATTGATCTTAAGACATTTATGCTTTAGCTATTTAAATAAAATCTTTAATTATTTTGAAAATTTAGACAAAGGTAAATCACTGAAGATATGCATGCCTCACTACCTTTAAACTGCTATACATTTATTTTCTTACGTGATAACAGTGTTACTAAATAGATGCAGCTAATCTGGCAATACAAGAAATTATCTTTAAAACATAATACTCTAAAAATCTAATTTTCATATATTATTCACAAAAAAAAAAAAAAATCAAACGCACTTGTTCCACAGAAGTCTTAGTAACACATGCATCATCTTGATACCGTTCATTTTCAAAATCGGGGGACAAACATCTCAAATGAGAAGAAAATTCTTCACAAAATTCATCCATAACTTTATAAAAGGCGTCTCACATTAATAACAATTCAATAAATAACTTTATGTTTTCAGAATTTGAATGAATTATCGTTCACCAGAATTTTAACCGGTTTACAGAAACAATTCTAAACGTTGTTTGGATTTGGATGTAGAATGTCAACAAAGTTTAAAACAACTCCTGTTGCCAATTTAGAGTTTTCAAATCCTGTATGTTGAACGATTGGAAGTGACAGTGCTTTAAACCACCTCTCAGACACTGCTCCAATCTTAGGATCTTTCAATTAGGGCCTGTTCACATAGGAGTTCGTACCGTTGCGTTAAGGGAAAGATGACGTTAAGACGAAAATAAACCAATCATAGACGTTAAAAATTTCACAGCTAATCGTTTGGAGGCATATGATTGGTTTATTTTCGTCTCAACGTCATCTTTTCCTTAACGCAACGGACGGACTCCTATGTGAACAGGCCCTTACTGAAATATATTTAACCAATGACAAACCTCCAAACGATTAGCTATGAAATTTTTAACGCCTATGATTGGTTTATTTTCGTCCCAACGTCATCTTTCCCTTAACGCAACGAAACGGACTCCTATGTGAACAGGCTCTTACACTATAAATGGCGAGTAATATCTTACCTAAACAGAGCGAAAGCAGAGGGGGGGGGGGAAGTTGCATAAAATATTAGTAAGAAATGTTCTCTTATCATGAATAACTAAATGTAAATCAGTGGTCCAGAGAGCAGTCAATGAGCAGTTGAAACCTGAGAAAATTTTAGGAATAAAAATTTTATTTTTTTGTAGAATATTGATTTCATTGGGAAGGAGAGGGAATCATTTTAAAGATGTACTTACATCCACTAGATTACATAAGTCATATAAAGCAGAATTTCTTAACCTTTTTCCTATCGTGACTCCCTTTCGACACACGGCAGATTTGTTCCTGTGCTCCTCACTTTCGGGCCTGTTCAGAAAGGAGTCCGTAACGTTACGTTAAGGAAAAGATGACGTTGAGACGAAAATAAACCAATCATAGGCGTTAAAAATTTCATGGCTAATCGTTTGGAGGCCTGTGATTGGTTTATTTTCGTCTCAACGTCATCTTTTCCTTAACGCAACGCAACGGACTCCTATGTGAACAGGCCCTTTCCCCGTCTTAGAGAAGTAAGGGCCTGTTCACATAGGAGTCCGTAGCGTTGCGTTAAGGAAAAGATGACGTCGAGATGAAAATAAATCAATCACAGGCCTCCAAACGATTAGCAATGAAATTTTTAACGCCTATGATTGGTTTATTTTCGTCTCAACGTCATATTTTCCTTAACGCAACGCAACGGACTCCTATGTGAACAGGCCCTAAGGTAGCTCTATTAAAGTGGGTTTTATTTAAGTTTGTAACCGGAACATGTTTTATTTATAATTTTAAAAAATATATACAAGAAATAATTACATAAAAAGTTATACCATCGATCAGCGTGATCCTTGCGTTTTATGACCAAATATAAACGTTTTTATATCCAGTTCTATTGGTGAGAGGGATAACAGCAGGGCCTGATTTAGAAAACTCTTGACTATAGACACAACTCGTGTTGGGGACCCCTAACACCGATGTGGGCGTAAAATTTCCAAAATTGACACACACAAAAAAAATAATCATCAATCATTGTGAAAGTACCATTTTACCAAGAATTGGCTATTTGGAGCGTAGAAGCCTAGAACATTATCAAATAACAAAAAGCAATACAACATATTAACTTCCTCATTAAAACACCAATACAATGCAACCAGAAAAATTTATTAACCCCTCATATACACTATAACATACATGCGATGAACCAATCAGTCAAATTTGAAAGGATATATAAAAAAATTGCTATTAAAAAAGGTAAAATTAAAAAAAATTAATTGGGAATATTTTCTTTTTTCTTTTAAAATAAATTTTTTAGGGGCCCCAACATTCAGGGGCCCCTAGGCCCGGGCCTACCGAGCCTAATGGAAAATCAGGGCCTGGATAACAGACGATCACCTCTGTCCATTATGTTAAGGCGATTCCGCATTTGGCTGAGAAAATAATAAATCCGACTGAAACCTGGTTATACCGAATAATAAGTAGGAAATGCCATGAAAATCAATTTTGCTTTATCCCAAAGTTCCGAAATTTTTTTTCAATATTGTACTCTTTATCCGGAAATAATGTTTTTTTGACAGAAAGTTATTTTGGCTGCTATGTCGCTCTGCAGCTCTATGGACGCTTCATTAAAATAAACATCAAAGTCAGCAGCCAGCAGCGTACGCAGAAATTTTCAAAGGGAGGGGGGTTATAGTCCAGTCAAATTAGGTTTTCATTTCGCATTAAATAAAGGGGTTGAGATTTTTTCAGGAACGTGTAGGGGTTGGTCCCCTGAACAACGCCTAATAAAGTCCCCTCGATTTCAGGCGCCGCGGGTGGATGGGGTGGGGTCCAAAGGTCCCTTTTCAGTTTTTGGCGTTTATCTCGAAAACGGTGCCTCGCACAGAAAATTGTCAAATCCAAAAATCGAAGCTTATAAAATTCCCTTCAAAATGGTATATCCATGTTTGTGCCCAAGTGTTACTGTTTTCGAGATATGAGTCGTTGAATATGAAAATTTTTCAAAAATAAAGAGTTAGCGGTTCAGGTGTCTCGTCAAACTTCCTCTTCTAACTCTTTCCCCTTCCATTTCTCAGAAAACTCGTGACAGAAAAAGTTGTAGAGCGAAAAATTTCCTTCAAAAATGTAGTTATGCTAATTTATCTTCACCAGGTAAATAGTTAGAGTGTTTTGAAGTTTTGGGGTACTTTCCAACATTTTGCTAGTAAAATGCTCGTCACTCAAGTTTCGTTTCCAAGGTCTGTAACTCTCTTAATCACTTTGTATGATGTTTAATTAGGTACGTATAGTATTCATAACCCATATAAATAATAAATTATGTATACCAGTACGTATAATGTATATATCATAATATACAGAACACTTGTATTACAAAGGAGGAAGTAAGAAAACAAACCAAAATGTATAAAAGTGTCACTTTAGCTCAGATCATTTTGGAAAATTTAGATGTCACACCATATGAAAAAGAAGAAGTATTTCAGTTACTTCAGACCTCGGTAGAAATTACTCCACAACACATTTCGACAAATATCTCCCTTCCAGCATTCAGTGGAAATTGAGCAACGAATTGTCACGTCTCAAAGGTAATGGGCCAACAGCAGCTTTGTGGGTCCAGTACTTTGAAATGGTGGTGTTGATGAAAAAATTCATTGAAGCACAGCGAAACCGGGAAGATCATATGACATGCGCCCAACCGATGATACCTTACTTCCATGCCAGCGGGCATTTTCATTATGCAAAGTGTACTCACCTATATGAGGCGGTGAAATGCAAAGTGGTGTAAGTCAAGTGGTGTAAGTCAAAATAGTTTAACTGCCAAAACTACAAAAAATTCCACCATAAATTGAAAAAATTAAAATTCATAACAATTATTACAATATTGCAAATAATAACTATTTACAATTCCACCATAAATTGAACAGAGATTACATATTTGACCCAAAATGAAAAAAGTTGAAAATGTGACTTACACCACTTTGCCTTTCAACGCCTCATATGTACAACACATGCTGGGACTAACAACTCGCCACCTTCATCTTAAATAGGATTTTATAGATCGTGGATACTTCACTGTCAACAGAACTGGAACACCAATGGCTGGTGTGTGGTCTGACATGGCAATTGAGGTGACACTCATGTGTGACAAAAAGAGTGAAAGAGAATTAACACGTGGGCGAGGCTTTAGTGATTCGGTATTGGCGAAATCACTAAAGCCTCGCGAAATGGGTTGGGGGAGCACGCACAGCTACAGCAATATGAAGTTCACTTGAGATGTTTTGTGGCGTCCATACTGCAAGACGAGAACAACATGTTGAGTTTCGAGCATCACACATAACCAGAGATTATCTAGACAGAAGGAAGCTTGCTCAATGGTTGGCTGATCACCCGCCTTTTGCTGAACGTAATTGTTTGATGTCACTTTCAATGGGAGTAATTGGAACAAGTAACGTCAACTGCTACCAGGATTTGGAAATTGGAACTCGCACAATGAACACTTTAGTTGGAATGAATTTCTCGGAAGTGAAACAATCCAAGAAGGACTCAGTCGTTTCTTTAGCTGCGATGAGCAATATGATCAAAGTTAATGATGAGGTAGTGGTGGTAGAGCCCCTGATGATATTTCAAAGAACTCTGATCACCAAGAAGAAAGAAGGGGATGTAGAGGAGTTGCTAACGTACGAGTTAGCCCCATACCCTATGTCTCTAATTCTCCGAGGGGTTAATGAGAAAAATAAAAAAGTCAGCACTGTATGATGCTTTCCCAAAATGTAATCAACTAATCAATGTGAAGAAAAGTTTCACGGTAATCGATGGCGGCTTCCTGCTTCATAGAGTAAAGTGGAACACCAACACCACCTTCGCCTCCATCTGCGATCAATATGTATCGTACATAATCAACCATTACGGCAACAGTTCAGCTGTGGTTTTTTATGGTTATGAAGACACGAACTCTACGAAAAGAGATGAACAACATCGGAGAGCATCAAGTAAAACATCAGTGGATATTGACTTCATTAAGAACATGGTGGCTACTGTTCATCAGGAAAACTTCCTTTCCAATGAAAGGAACAAAACCAAGCTTATTACTATGTTAGTTCAGGCCTTGGGTGCAAGAGGTACACAGTCTACTACAGCCAAAGGAGATGCTGACTGCAGTATTGTCAGAGGTAGATGGCAAAACACCTCTCATTCAACTGTGATGATAGTAGATAGGTAAGACCTGCTCGTTTTACTTATGGCACTCACCCCACGAGACACGAATGTGTTTTTCACGAAGGCCGGACGGGGCAACACAGAAGACAGGCTCTACTCTTTGCAACATCTTCAGGTCTTATCATTCAGCCAGTACATTCTCTTCATCCATAGTTTCTCAGGATGTGACACTACGTCAGCGATTTATGGTAAAAGCAAAGCAGCAATAGTACAATGTTTCGAGTGGTATGCCAATGAAACAACAAACATCGCCAAAGTGTTTTATGACTCCAAATCTTCACCAGGAGACATTGCTGGAGCTGAGGAACAAATGTTCCTGCTCATGTTACAGGTCCCTCCAAATGAGAATGATCTCAATCACTACAGGTACCTTTCATTTTTCTTTGCTCGTAGTGACCCCATTAAGTAAATTTAATAATTTATATACAGTCGTACCTCTATTTAACGAACCTCCATTTTGCGAATTTCTCTATTTTGCGAACTTTTCCTTGTAACTAAGAATATTTTGTGAATTTCTTCGTACAATAACCTCCAAATAGCGAAGTGCATTCTCTATTTAACGAACTTTTTCTTGTGATCCAATATTTTTTTTCTCCATATTTCTCAAAATATTTCTGAACATTTCAAACTTATTCTTTCTTTTAACACATTTAACATATTAACTTTCTTTTAACACATTCCGACGCGGGTTGCAGTTTGAAGGAAATACGTCTGAAGGTGTTTTTGTTGCATTGCAAAGATGAGAAACTAGTATGAGAGAAAACAATTTCTCTCTATTCTAAAAAAAAGTAACTGGCGCAGCAGCCGCTGTCAAAAGCCTGTCACGCTATCTCCTCCGAAACCGCTGGGGGTATGGGGTCGAGACCGATACCAATAGATGCAGAAAAATGCGGGGAAGACAGTAAAATATGTCTTATCTTCGTCGATCTTTAAGGTTTTTTTTTAATTTTATGTTTTGTGGAAAAATATTGACTTTTTCCTGTTCAGGTTACGATAACTCGCCAAAAATTAATCGTAGAATTTTGATCTTTTTACAATCTAAGACTACAGACATTTCTCCTTCACACAAGACCTCATTTGTTTAAAAATAATTCAAAACAGACTAATATTTTCATCAAAATATTAAACCCACTTTTTCGAGAAATATTGTCACATATGTGGATGTAATATCGATGCTCCTCAAGTTTTTATCTTACAAAGAAAATATTTACATCATCTAGAAGATGAGTTTTCTCATTCATATAAACCTCATTTCATGTCTCTATCTTAAAATTTCGATTTTTAATTGAATTTTAAAGCTGAAACAGTGATTCCCCTTCAACAGAAAATGGATGGAAGCTGTTGCATTGCCCGAGAATCACCCCTATGTATCTCGCTATTAGCAACTTATTCCTTCAACTTAATGTGCCATGATTGGCTCTGTGCTTGAGCGCGCTGCTCGTATGCGGTAGTCCCCGGTTCGATCCCGGTGGACGCTCATTTTTACTAATTGTTCTAAATATTTGAATTTTATTCTTTAAATTCTTATTATATTTTTTATTTTACTTATCTGAAGAGAGCTTAATTTTTATTTTACTGCTGAGCACATATTTTCTGATGTACATATCTTGCTACTGGAGGTAAAGTCGTAAGACCATGGCATTCCAACAAACTCAATATACCTTGACCTTGACCCTAACAGATGAGCGAGCGTAGCGAGCCTAGGGGCACAGCCCCTAGTTTCAAACAAAAAACTCAGAAAAAATAACAGACTTTATCAGTAATCAAATTTAAGGACGCATGTGGTAATGTATGCTTAAAATTACTTGTTCTAATAAATGCGATAATGTCATTAAAATTCATTAATTTTAATATAATTTTTTTAGTTGAAAATACAGTGTATTCCCGGAAAATGTTTTTTTTTGTTTTTTTGTTTTTGTTTTCCTTGCAGATTTCTGTTTGATGGGTAAGATATATAAAACAAATAGACATTAGTTTACAAAATAAAGGTGTGATCAATTACTTTTATTAATTATATTTAGTATTTATGAATTTAAAATCTGTTTTGTGTAGTTTAAAGTATTTTAACAGGTGAATCTCTATTTAACGAATTTTCCATATAACGAACTTTTTTTCGGGATTTAGCGACTTCATTAAATAGAGGTCCGACTGTAATTCATTAATATTCAATAATACTTTATACACTATCTGGCCAAAAGTATCCGGACACCACCCTAAAGAAGTGGATCTAGCAGGTGAAGTAATTTGATGCGTAACCGAAAGCTATAAAAGTATTGATAGTGGTTTGTCAGGTTATATTTATACGTTTGTGAGACGATGAGTAAGTCAAAGGAGCTTAGTGACTTTGATCGTGGCATTATAGTTGGATGCCACCTTTGGGAAATCAGTTCGTGAAAATTCGGACATTCTACAGAAGCTAAAATGATAGTGAAGACTTTGACTTCTTTGAAACTTTTTCCGAAATATCAGATTGACGGCTTTTAATATATAGGAAAGCAGTTGAAATAAATTGTATATAATATATTTAATGTAAGTAACTGTTGTTTGAACCTACTTTTGATAACCATTTTTTGATTATATGAACAACTTTTATACATTTTGGTTTGTTTTCTTACTTTCTCCTTTGTACTACAAGTGTTCTTCTGTATATTATGAGATATACATTACACGTACAGGTATACATAATTTATTATTTATATAAGTTATGAATACTATACGTATCTAATTAAACAGTATACAAAGTGATTAAGAGAGTTACAGACCATAGAAACGAAACTTGAGTGACGAGCATTTTGCAAGCAAAATGTTGAAAAGTACCCCTAAACTTCAAAACGCTCTAACTATTTACCTGGTGAAGAGAAATTGGCATAACTATATACATTTTTGAAGGAAATTTTTCGCTCTACAACTTTCTCTGTCACGAGTTTTTTGAGAAATGGAAGGCGAAAGAGTTAGAAGAGGAAGTTTGACGAGATACCTGAATCGCTACCACTTTTTTTGAAAAAAAAAAATCATATTCAACGGCTCATATCTCGAAAACGGTAACACTTGGGTACACACATGGATATACCATTTGGAAGGCAATTTTATAAGCTTTAATTTTTGAATTTGACAATTGTCTGTGCGAAGCACCGTTTTCGAGATAAACGCCAAAAACTGAAAAAAGTTACCTTTGGACCCCCACCCCACCTCCCCGTGGCGCCTGAAATCGAGGGGACTTTATTAGGCGTTTCTCAGGGCATCAACCCCTACACATTCCTGAAAAAATCTCAACCCCTTCATTTAATGCATGATTCGCAGCCATTTTGAGCTAATTTGACTGGACTATTACTATGAAAGAGTAGTTTTCAGCAATCAGTGCAAATCGTAAACCTAATTAAATAATATATGAAACCAGAACCAATGGGGGGGGGGGGGTTATAACCCCCATCACCCCACCCACCCTTGCGTACGCCACTGTCAGCAGCATTCAAGGCAAAAGAGTAAGCTACCCTAGCTGGAATATCCATGTGCAGTAGTTCACGGAAACGAACCTCCATCCAGAATTTTTTGCTCCAATGATAAAGGCTAAATCTTTTCTATGTTATTTATACTGTGTTAAGTTTTAAAATTGATTTTGGGTAACAAACATTCATCAATAATTTATTTCTGGGCATTGTATTGCTAACAATTAGGATAACCAAGAATTTTTGAAGGATGCGATTCTCGATTCACAAATGAGCAATAGATGGCGCCACTATTTTAAACTTTTAGTATTCCATAAACCAACGCCTTCTAAACGTTCGTTTAGGAGGTGTTCCTAAACGAACGGTACATTCAAATTAAATACAATGTCAGTGTATGCAATTAATGCCAATATATATATATATATATATATATATATATGTATATATATATATATATATATATATATATATATATATATATATATATATATATATATATATATATATAATAAATACGACGATCAATGTATACGATTGATGTAAAAAAACAAAAAATATATTAATAAAAAAAATCGCAAGGGATATTTTTATAGACAAAATAATGTAGAAGAAAATATTCAAATTAAATCTCATAGGACATACTAAAGAATATAGTACAGTTAATGTAGTACAGTTTGAGGAACATATCTTTTACATTATTTTAATATTTTTTTTTAATAATGTCCAATCGTCTGCCGCATTATCAAGAAAAAAGTCTCTGAACTATTATCTTTTATTGACAATCCAGAGAAACGCAAAATAGTTTTCGATAATTTTTTTTACATCGTACAGTCTGCTGACAGATTTATCTAACAAAGGCTTTAAGGCAATCGGCACAGTGCGAGATTCCAGAAGGGGGCAATGTTCTCTTAAAACAGCAAAAGAAATATCGAAATTTCAACGTGGAGAGTTTGATTACCGATGCGATGGAGAAGTTTATATGTGCCATTGGAAAGATAGTTTTGTTGTAACTATTACATCAAATTTTATCACTCACGAACCATTAGGAAGAGCAAAAAGATATGTCCGAGCTAAAATAAAAGTTGATTTTCCTTAACCTTACATTATAAAATTATATAATAAAGGAATGAGTGGAGTACACTTGTTGGACCGACTTCCTGGAAGTTATCGACCAAAGTTACGCAGCAAAATATAGTACTTTATTCCTTGATCATAGTGTGGCATGTAAAAGGTTAAATTCTAAAAATTAATCTTTAAAAATTCACCAAAAATTATAAAATGGAGGTAAAGATTCGAAAAAGATTTCATATTAAAGGAATTTTTATGATCTTTTTCGTGATATAAATTTTATAACCCTCAAATTATTATTATTTTAAATGCAAACTTTAAAAATGTTACTAAAACAAGTCAAAAATTTAATTTAAAAAAATCTAAGAATTTTTCAAAAATCTTTCTTAGTGCACTCCTACACTATAAGAAGAATCGCCATGCAAAATTTCAGCCCTTTTATTTCCCGCGGTTTGGTCTGTACGTTGTATGTCTGTCAGTCAATTAGTCAGTCAGTCAGTTAGTTACGGAACTGTTATATATATATATATATATATATTATTATTATTATTACTATCTTTATATCGTAACGTTAACTTCATGCGCACGCATTATTTTCCTATGCTTTTTTATTATTATCTTTATAATAGCGTAATTTTCATATGATTTTAAACAACAATAATTTTTAACTGGCATTCAATTCGCTGTTAAAACTTTATATTTACACCCTATTTAAAAGAAGTAGGGTGTACATTTTTCAAAGAGGCTGTTTCAACACCCAACTTCAAAGAAGTAGGGTGTAAATTGTAGGGTAGAAAGTTGGTAAAATCAAAACTTTGCGCAATGTATTTAATTTCTCGATTAAAAGTAGTTTTTTTTCTAAAAATTAATTTATTTCGCTTGAAAAGCTAAATATTTTATGCACGCGGTTTATATTATTATTACTATTTTTATATCATAAAGTTAACTTCATACGCGAGCATTATTTTCATATGCTTTTTTTATTATTATCTTTAATAACAACTATCGTTTTTATTCATATTATGTTGGTTTTTTATTAATTAAAAATTAAGGGTAATTAATTTCGATTCCGGAAGTTCTTATTATCTTTATTTTCATATGCTTTTTCATTTACGAATTATTCAAATGTTGGTTAAAAAACTTATGTAATTTATACATTTGAGTGAGTTTAATTATTGTAATTAATAAATTTATATTTCTAGAGAGGATGTTTCAGGTTTTAGCGGTACTATCATGAAAGGCTGAATCTACCAAAATTCTGAGGAGTTTATTATGGAGAGAAAAGGAATTAAATATGTAGAGGATGTTTATAGGAGTTTAACGGGGAGAGGAGTTGAATGGTTTGCAGCCCTCAATCAAACACTTCATTTTTTAAGAGGCGACGCTAGAGTCATATCATGGTTCTATTGGAAATTTCAGCTAAACCTGTAATTTCAGCTTCTTTTTTTGCCCAAATGATAAAAGGCTAAATCTAGCTGAATTCTGAGGAGTTTATTATAATTTTATATATTTTTCTATTGGGTTTTCATTTTATTCATGTGTATAAGATTTCACATGTTTTTTTCTATGTTATTTATAACGTGTTTAGTTTTAAATTAATTTTGGTTAGCAAACATTAGACAATTTGACATTTTTTACTTTTCAGATTTTAGTGCTTCAATGATGAAAGGCTGAAATTCCTGAATTCTGAGATGTGTATAACATTTCACATATTCTCTTTCTATGTTATTTATACTGTGTTGATTTTGGTTAACAAATATTGTTAAAATCCCGGGCAATGCCGGGTACTTCAGCTAGTATTATGATAAATCTGCCTAACAGTATCCTCATACATAATTATTTCATCATCTTTCAGTCCATGACTAACTGCTACCATAGTGTAAAACTGGGAGTATTCAACATCTGTATAAATTCTTCACAGTGCACTATGCTGCACTTTGTTTCCGTGTGTCCCCCCCCCCCCCTCTGATGGGATTTTCCGCTGGGACTTCCCTGGAATGTCCGAAGGCCCCGAGTTGAGTACCGCTGATTTAAAGCATAGAATATGAACTTTTTCTAAACCTTATTCTGAATTCGTAATGCAGTGTTCGCTTTAGCTCAAATATTAGTTTTAAGTTTTTATGCTGTCTCGATACTGCCTTCAACGATTCAGTGTCAACCTAAAGCTATGTCCTCACTTTTGCGCTTTCGAGTTCGATTTCGCTTTCGACTTGCGGTTCGTCTTTCCTTTCAACTTACTTTTAATCCATGCTTCCCGGCATGCGTCTAGACGCATTCGATTTGTTGTCCACATTTGTTCGACAGTTCATGCCTCACGAGATGGAAGAGTCGGACGGTTACTGCTGCGTCGTTTCTTGTGATTT
Organism: Dolomedes plantarius; assembly: GCA_907164885.2. Lineage (NCBI taxonomy): Eukaryota > Metazoa > Arthropoda > Arachnida > Araneae > Dolomedidae > Dolomedes > Dolomedes plantarius. The sequence continues at coordinate 99,345,916 of OU015493.1, forward strand.
CGCGGAGTTTATAAGGTGATCACTATTTTTACGTAAAGCAACAAGAAATGTGCAACAAGAATAGACTACAATCTTGGTACGGTGCTCTGTATATAAATATGTATAATCCCTCTACTTGCATATTTATCATTCATATATATATATATATATATATATATCTGTACATGTGTGTGTGTGTGTGTGCACGTGCAGGGGAAAATGATCTAAATGAGAAGACTAGAAAATAAATATAAATTTAAATATAATATTCTTTAAGTAATACCTCATTAATCGATTAGAGATGGTTTTTCTTATACACATAGGTTCTACATCAATGTAGTTTGATAGAGAAATTAATAACTGGTGATACGGAATATAGAGAAGACCTGTTTTTTTATATGCCAAGTTATTAGAAATAGAACTACAATTTATAGCTTCGTTTATGAAGTAATAAAACCAAACAAATACTAAGAATAGAAAACGGTAGAATATTGCTTGTTATTAAAATTTTATCTCTTAAATATATAGTGTAAAATTACACTGGTATATTAATTTATTTCTGAATAACAGGAACATTTATATTACTTTTGAAGTATACAGAATATTCAAGAAAAATCATTAGCTGATCATAATATATATATAGAGAGAGTAAGTAATCTCTTTAATATAAAGTAAAGAATTAAACCGAGACATTTACTTCATTTCTGAGCAAAGCGGGCCATGAAGAATTACTTTTGAATTTTCATATATAATAAAAAAAAATTCTACATATGTAAGAAGTTAAGAAGTACATTTTGTTATTAATGAAAATCGTTCATTTTTCTTTAACATGGGGTTAAATGAAGAACACGACGAGAAAACCATGATGGACTAAAAAATGCCTACATTTAAAACGTGTCGATGATATTTAGCTTCAAATGAAAATGATACATGCAAGATCATACGCATTTGGATGCAAGCAATGCATGACATGGGGGGAAAAATTATGTCACGCAAAACGCGAATTCAGGTTGTAACATGCTTTTATAATACTAAAACATCTATTTTTTTTAAAGTGGGTTTTTAAGTCCTATGATACGCTATGGGGAATTTTTTATTCAGTATTTTTATAATAACAAATTAGCTGATGCATATTTTTGAAATCTTCTCCCTGTATTTCAAAAAGAAAATTTCAATGATATAGTACAAGTTTTCAAAATTTTCATTCAATTTGCTTTGTTTAAAAATACATTTAGTTTTTATTTTAAAACAATACACATTAATTATTATTAAATAATTATTTTAAATGTATTAAATGCATTAAAAATTTTATTTGTGTTTGCGGAGTGGTTGACATCCCACAATGCCGATAAATTTCTGTAATCATCAATAAAATTTAAAATTTCTTCCGAAGACTGCGACATTCTGAACACTGGTTTGAAAACTGCCTTGAAGAATAGAAAAGCGCATGGCATTCCGCAAGAAAATCCACTTGGGTTGGATACGCTTGCGATATCGCATGCTCTATCGCGGCGCATGCGCTGTCCTGGAATTTGCAGGTGGTGTCGCATCGCTCTGAGCATGCCTCACATTTCTCTCTCCGTGCGACATGTCGAAAGCGAAAGCGAACGCAAAAGTGCAAAAGTGTGGACAAAGCTTTAATGGGACAAGGGACTTTCAACCTCATATCTTTTAAAATTTTCAGTATTTTACTCTCTACATAAATGAGAACAATTAATATTCTTTTTTGCTACATTGAACTCACTCAGAATTCACAAATAAGTATTTTGTGGAAGAATAAGACCTGTTTATCAAACAATTCTTCAAAAATGCCAGCATTTCTCAAAATGCTCCTTGCGCATTCTTTTTCTTCTGACTTCTTCCAAATGAGATATGGGGCCTTAGTTTCGGAGCTTACGAAAATTTCGCCCGCGCGAAAACCGCGGCATCGTATTTGTAAATGATCATTTGCGGACATCGACTACTGTGCTCGAGCATGTCGTCCAGTGGTGCGTAAACTTTTGTCGATCGCGATTCATTTTCTTTAAATGAAAAAGCGACATGAAGGAAAATTTACTGGTAACAACAGTTTGAAAATAGAGAAAAATTTAGGAAAATATTAACACAAGTTTAGAAAAACGAAATAGGCAAATTTTGAAAAACTATTTAAAAATCAATGAACTGTCAATTTTGGGTATATATTTACTTTGCATAAAACAATTTTTTAAAAATGCCTTCCTAACCACCTACACTTGTTTTTGGCCAAATCTCATGTGACTAAAACTTCATATTTAAATATTAATATGCATTTGTATTTCATTTAGGTAAAAATAAGCAAAATTTAAAATTAAAAAAGAGCATGATTTTAAAATTAGAAGCTTCATATTAAAGCACTTAAAATCATAAACTGGTTCTTTTTTTTAGATCTAAGCGATGTAAATGATTAAGTTCTTAGAAACGCATAAAGTCGTCCTCATGTGTACTTTCGTTTCGGGAATTTCTGGACATTTCTAAAAAAATTATTTGGGAAAGATTATACTGCGCGAAATAGTCATCGCTATTAAAGTGGATAAGCAGGATAATTTCTCAGCTGATGATGAAGATATAGATCATGTTCAACCTCTGAGTGGTCACGATGTATCAGAGATCGTGTACCGATATTTTTAAAGATGAGACAGTGTGTAACGATACGAAGTCTGATTTTAAATGAACAATAGATAGAATGAAGCAGAATTACAACAACAACAACAACAACAATAACAACAAAAATCAGGTCGTCTCTTCTAACGAAACTACCACGGGTCATTAACATAGGATTATTTATCGTTGCTTACCTCTTTCCTTCATTTTTTTTACAATAAAATTCCTACATACGATGAGAGTGATGAGTGATAACCCTATGGTCGATGGTAAGAAGAATAAGTTACATATGTCAGAAAATCGGGGGGGGGGGGGGGTAATGTGTCGTATAAATGTCAAGTCAATAAATGAGTTTCCCAGGGTACTTGGATAGTTGGACGGAACCATATCTAAATCAAAGTGATGTTTCAGGAAATAATATTCTGCCACTCTTGATTTATAACTTGCGACGACAGTTTTAACGTCTGAAATTTTGCTTTACCGCGGACCGTTATGGAGGAACGTAATCCTACGTTGAAAACAACAGCCATTTCTGAAACAGTGAAAGTGATTTAAACTCTGAATCTTATTCTTTCTGATCCTTTAAATACAAGTGATCATACCAGGAAATTGAATTAAGACCTATTGCATACTCGACAAGTGTGCTTACCTTTGTACGGAGTTATGTACTGGTAAGCTCCACAAATTCAAGTTCAGTAGCTCGTATTTTGTGCACAAAATATTGCATTTTAACAACCGTCTGCACGGATCAGATTTCGAACTCAGGTATCTTAGATTTCAATTGGTATTCGACCAATTCCTCTATCCCAGCAAATGTACGGTAAATCTCATATTTTGAATACCATTTTTTGCATGTCCTTCATTTCTTTTCGACGGGATAGACGAAGATGTGTAGAGCCAAACAAATTTTTCTATTTATTTTTTTTTCCGACGATGTTAATTTTTTTTCCACGATAAATATTTGTCACACGCTTTCCAGCAATGCATTATTGTTCATTTAAACAGTCGGTGGCCTCTGTAACGACCGTCTGCCTGAGGCTTCCGTCTGCCTGAGCCGGTATGCTACCATACGAATAATCTTCGTGATTATGAGAAAATCTCATTAAGTGAATATTGTTCCTTGCAGCTTGTTTCATATAGTACTTATGCTGAAAGTATTTACTACAAAACGTGTTATTTAATAATTTTGTCACCAATGTATATGCATTTATCAATAAATAATATATATAACCCTTATTGAAGGGCCCTCTTTCCATTAACAAGTTAGCACCTGTTCACATAGAATCCGTCAGCGTCAGCGTCGTATTGACATATTTTAAACTAATCACAGATCTTAACAATTTCGCAACTAGTCGTTTGGAGGTTTGTAATTGGTTAAATATATTTCAATACGAGTAAGGGCCTGTTCACATAGGAGTCCGTTGCGTAGCGTTAAGGGAAAGATGACGTTGAGACGAAAATAAACCAATCATAGGCGTTAAAAATGTCATTGCTAATCGTTTGGAGATCTATGATTGGTTTATTTTCGTCTCAACGTCATCTTTTCCTTAACGCAACGCAACGGACTCCTATGTGAACAGGCCCTAACGCTGATACTGATGGATTCTATGTGAAAAGGCCCTTAGCCTATCATAATGAATAAATATTTATTTGGAGACACTAATTCTTGATGTTCTTTAAATAAGCCGAATTTGCGGTGACTTTCAATTATTTATGGACCCTTTACTAATGCTATTCATCAATATTTTATTGTTCATGTTTTAACTTGGTAGAACATAACGCTTTTCTGTAGTACCCGTATGGAGGGGGGGAATAGGGATTTGGGGGGCACCGTTCGCTATCTTGAATTTTTTTGTGATTTGGTACGTTTTGCTGGCGTGGTAGATACTTCTAACTGGTAAGCCCACTGGCAACTCCTCTTTTTACCAACCTCATCGCGTGTAGAATTCGCTGACATCCAGTCACGTCATTTTTCTTGCTTCCAATCCTTTCTTTTTCATTTCATGTTTTCTTAAATTTTAACTGTTTAAAAGGGTTTAAAATTCTCTTTGTTTTTTTTCTCGGCTTCCCATTCGCTGAAGCCATTTGAATGATTTTTTATGCAGTTTTAAGAATTATTTTCTCTTCAGTTGTCGTCTGACACTAAAATTTGTTCCAATGTTCTCAATTTGTGTTTCTGTTTGAAATTTAAATACTTGTGTTGCATGATGTTTTAAAATATATTTTTTGGTAATGTTAGTTTTTAAATGTGTGCCATTGTAAAGAGTTTTTAAATGTGTGTTAAGTGTTAAAGCGTTTTTAAAATTTGTTTCAACACGCTCATTTTGTATTTCTGTTTGAAATTTAAATATTTGTGTTGCATAATGTTTTAAAATATATTTTTTGGTATTTTTATGATGTTATAACCTCATCAAAAATACCTGTAGATTAGGCCCTCTGGGTGATACCACGCTAAATAAAACGCACCTACGAAGATTTACCTCTCGGTTGGTGAGACAAAAGCTCTAAGTTTGAAGATGAAAGAATTGTCAGAGAAAGGCGCACTAAAACAAGAGAAAAATTCCATATAAATCCCAAATATTTTTATTAAGTATTTAGAAACACACATAGGATTCTCTTTGCAAGAAAATGGACTTTTTCCCAATCATACATCGTTTGAGTAAAGCCTAAAAATGCAGTTACATTCTCGAAAATTAGTTATATTATTTATTTAAAAAAAACTTGTGGAAGTCAAATGATTTTATTTCAAAATTAAACTCTTTAATCCCCTATTCTACTGTACTGGTGAAAATTATAAGTTATTGGTGTGTAAAATTTAAATTAATGAAAAAAAACCACGTAACACATTACAGTTATTTACTTAAAATTTAAAAAAAGTAATCCTGTAGATATCATTTCTTAGTGAGTTCATTGCTAATGCAGGAAAGAAAACTTACTTATTATAATTCGAGAGAGTTTACGGGAAGGAAGGTGTTGGAAAACCCGTAACGTAGGGATTTTTGTAAAAGAGTTATTGCGCAAGTGCGCCTGACGGGACTTTTTCCCCCTTCCCAGAATGCATCACTTTTTTGTTTTTGCTTCTTCATGTCCTGTGTGTTCTATGTTAGTCTGTAATTAAAGTCTGTTTCTTGTGGATTATAGTATCTTTGATCAGTGTAATATGCTATTTTTAATAAGAAGTTTTTGCTGTTCAACTAAGATAATTCCGGGACCTTGAAGAGAATTCAGGTATGTAGATATTCCATTAATGTACCTAGAATTCAGTTTAAAAGTGTTTATAACAGAAGGATTTGCAGTTATTGACATTCATTGTTAATCTGGATGTTGCCAAATGAAATGACAGTTGAAAAATTTTAAAAATTACATGTTTGGAATATGGAATCAAAGTCTGGAACTTCGCGAAAGTAGCGTAAGAGGAAACTTGCGTTACTTTCGTGGACCGTACTTGAATATTACCCGCAAAATTTTATATATTTGTTGTTTAATTTTACAGGGAGAGGTATAGATTTATTTTAATGCGTTTTAACTACCCGACAAATTGTGCTTGTAAATAAATTGAGGGATAGTTGAGCTTATAATTTGAGCTTGAAAAACGCAATCAAATAAATAAGGGAATTGTTAGGAGATCTAAAGTATTAGCCACGAGCAAATTTAGAACAAATGAATTTAAAAAATTTTCTGCAACTCAGTTTTTCAGACCATGTAATTAATTGTAAAATGGAAAAGTCTTATTTAAAACTATATAAAAAAATTGGGACCTTTCGAATATTACGTAAGCACATTTTTAATCCTTTTAGACTCCCTCCCCCTTCTAATAAAAAATAATCAAATATCATTCACACACACTTTTCTTACATAAGATATGGAAAACTTCTTGCCGCTATTTTGTTGGCCAAACGATTTTTTAATCATTAAATTTATTGTACATTTTTAAGTAAAAGTGTATGGATAGTAAACCATCAACAGTAAATCACAAAAGTACCGTATTTTTCTGACCATATTTTTGCATAAAAATATTGACTTAAAATTGAGATGCGTCTTAAGGTCCGAAGGTAACATTTAAATAGGGTAACCCCAAACTGAGAATAGCATGTACGTCATCATGCGCAGAAAATACATTTTGATATCCAAGTTATCTCGAGGCATGTGGGGGAATCACGGATATACACTCTTTTTCTATGAGCATCAATAGCTATTAGTCTGTAAACATGTCTGCTTTCGTACTGTTCAAACAACTAATGTGTAGTAAGTCCAAATTTTTTTTATACATCATTAAAATTTTAACTCTAAAATTATAAAAAAATGAGTGTAAAACAAACAAGAATTTCATATAACATGAGTTATAAATTAAATGGGATAAATTATGCAAAACAACATGGAAACAGACCAGCAGAAAGACATTTTGGTCCACCATCAACAGAGAAAATGGTTCGTGAGTGGAGAAAATAAGAGGAACAATTGAAACTGTTATGTATACACAAGAAAACATTCTGTTCGCACTTAGAAAAATGGCTAGAATTAGTAGTACAAGTGAAACATTGGGTAACAAACCATCGGTACATGAGAATATCTGTCTCTACGAAAATGATAATTCTTGATGGGAAAAGATGGGTAACTGTTAATGGAATGTTAGATTTTACCGGATGACCGTCTTAACGCTTTAGATTTATGAAAAGACATGGGTTATGCATGCGTACAAAAACCACTCTAGCCCCAAAAATTCCGCTTGAATATGAAGCTAAAATTATAGAATTCCATAGATTTGTAATATCAGAGAGAAAGAAATTTAATTTTGAGCTTCATCAAATTGCGAATATGGATGTAGTGCCTTTAACTTTTGACGATCCTTCAAATAGGACCGTAGATTCAAAAGGCACCAAATCAATAGTGATCAAAACCACGGGTCACGAAAAAACTCATTACACCGTAGTTTTGGCTTGTTGTGCGAACGGAAGAAAACTACCGCCCACGTTAACATTCAACAGAAAAACGTTACCGAAAGATGAAATTCCTAGTAGCATTATTATCCACGTTCAAGAGAAAGGCTGGATGGATGAATCAGGAATAACATTTTGGATACAAAAGGTATGGGCGAAACGCCCAGGTGCATTGTTTAAAAAGCCTGCGATGTTGGTGTGGAATCAATTTAGTGTACATAGAACAGAATCAACCAAGAAGCTTCTAAAAGAAATGAAAACAGAAACTGCTGTCATTCCTGGAGGCCTCACAAGTCAATTACAACCCTTCGATGTATCTATAAATAAACCTTTCAAAAATTTGATGCGGGAAGAGTGGAATAATGGATGGCAAAGGTAAATCATGACGTTACAGCAACAGGACGTTTGGAACGGCCAACATTTTCAGAAGTTCGTACCTGGGTAAAAAATTCATGGGAACCTGTGGAGGAAGAGGCGATATTAAAGTCATTTAAGAAATGCAATGGATGGTACCGAAGATGGCGCAGTCTTTGAAGAGAGTGACAACAATAATTCAGACAAAAGTATTACGAACGGTGACATATACGAGACAAGTAAGTGAGTTTACCGAGAGTGAAGATGAACTGAATTTTGATAGTACGTACGAATTATTTTAACAATAAATAAAAATTAATTTTTTTTTCTAATGGCTGGGAGAACTGAGCCTAGGCTTTTCTACGGGGGGGAGCCGGAAGCTTGAGACCACTTCGCCGCATGCGTTACCCCGGGTGCACCACAGGGCGTGGGTCCACACTGCACCCGTTTGATGGTCCGCGAATTTTGAACCGAGTCAAGTGGCGGGACCAGACCACCTGACCCAACACCCGCAGAGGTAAATTTGAGAACTTGGAGGAGATTGCAGCCACGTCCTATTTTACTTTCGGTCACCATTAAGAAATGGAAAATATCTTTATGTACCTAACAAATACAAAATATTCTTTTCTAGAAATTTGCCCATAAATTACGGAAAAATACGGTAAGTAAATACACATGGCAGGGTAGATGATGTGGTCAGAAGCACTCTCTTGCGTGCATGTTTTCTGCTTTATGTAAGCATTACTCTAATTCCCCTTCACCAGCAAAAATAAGCAAAGCTTGAACCCTCCTCCCTGCCTTAAATACTTACGTAATACTTGAGCAGCCACTTGATTGCAAGCCTATAACAAATATGGAAATTCTCCAAACGAATGTGCGTAGAACCCAGGCAAATTAACAAAAAAACTAGACTTTTCTTATATTACTATTCTTCTACGTCTTATTGTTATTATTTGAAAGTAAACAACTATAGTTCATAATTGGGCTCCACTAATATTGAAAGGAATTATGTTTTTAGAATGCGAGGCAAAATGATTAACATGCCATACTTTAAGTCACAAGTAAAAAAATTCTGAAGCATACACTCATAACTGTCATTTGCCATTACATGAGCTCCTTTTATTTGAAACAGATCGCTTACTGACAGGTGATAAGGGGAAACTTGTCTGTTAGGACTTCTTAGAACCAGGTCTTCAAACAGCTGCTACCAACAAAAAGGAAAAACTAATTTCGAATTTTTTTATGATTTTCTCCACCTTACCACTATTTTACTATATGCATGGACAGGTATATTAAAATTTGCAATTGGATTCATCGGAGTTAATCTGAATTCGGATTTATCGTAAAAAATGATTCGAAAAAAAGCTGATTTGGATTGATCGGTTAGGTTAGATTAGAAAATTTTATCATATCCGTAACACTTTATACTTTAAATTCAAATTACTTTTTCATATGTCTTAGAGGGAAAAAATCCATTTCCCACGCGATGGCTTTTAATTATTATCTATTTTGATAATCCTAATAATGCACTTATTCAAACGAGACGCATAGTGAAAATGGTGCGTAAGTTTGATTTACGATAGGTATACTAGAACGAACGTAATCGGTTCAAGAACCCTGCTCGTTACAGCATCTGCTTTTCGATCATCCATTGAAATATATGTATTTAGTGGTAATCTATTCTAGGCTGACAACCTAGAATAACATTATTATACAACAAAATTCGTTTAAACAGGTAAAATTAACATTTCCGCAGAATTATAGGAGTGTATAAGGTAAAATAATTACAAGATAAAAATAACTTTTTATATACCACGTTTTTAAATTTTCTGTTGAATCATATAAGCTTGATGATTCTATGTATAAGTCTTATCACAGAAGGTGTTTATCGTCTTGTGAAAATCTGCTGCCTGCGATGAATGTTGAGCATATGCATCGCGAAGACGTTGAAGTCTAGCTTCATGCTCTTCTCGAATCTAATTGACTCGTGATTGAGCTGTTCTTGCTCTTTGGCTATCAAGTCGCACCTTGCGGATTTTTTCCGAACTAACTTTCCCTACAAAAGAAAATTAACTGAAAATGAATTCAATTCTGCTTAAAGAGGGCTAAAAGTATTAAAAGAATGCATTGTCATCGTGTTCTGAGCTATTCTAAAAGTTTCAAATGTCTAGCTAGTCGGGAAGTTAGATAAAAATAGATTGCAAGATTTGTACTGGACAAACACACAAGCAAGAAAGCGAGTTAATAAAAACGTGGTAATAAAATAAAATTAATATATTCAACATTAACAAAGTAATGTAAATTTGAAAAACTTAAGCAGCCCCCATGATATAAGCTGTGAACAAATGTTCCTTATCAAGAGAATAAAAAATCTAGATAGCTTGAAAAGAATAAACAATCTTACCCTGTCGAAAATATTAATGAGCTTTCCCTTAAGAAAGTCGTAAAAAAAATCACTGTTGGAATGAGAAAAACCACTGTTCCTAATCATAATGGGTTGTTCGACTATCTTTTGAAGAATGAATCCAGGATGACTATTTAATCTGCATGGACGTTTGGACCCTCCAAACGGGGGACCATAGCTGTGTTATTAAAACGAATTAAGCCCATTTCATGAGTGGTAGTTATCTGAGAGATAAGGATTCATCAAAGCTATGTCGGCTGGTTTAACTTTTACACACGTTTCATCGTAACATTCCGATTTTGTCAATGAAAACTATTCGTTGTAGCATATCCGACTGAGTTTGAATTTGGGTAACGCAATTTATCCCTTATTGGCCATAGAGGTGGACTCCTCTAGGCCTGGCCGCATTGGAAGGTGTTATCCAAGATAGAACTAACAAACTAGTCGATATCTGTTATTCTCTAGGGCAGTGCTCCGCAACCGCCGTGCCCCGGCACATTAGTGTGCCGCGAGGTGATCTTGACTGTGCCGCCTTGATTTTATCGATAATAATAATAATAATAAAATAAATAACCACCATATTAGTTAGAAATTTCTCTAAGTCAAATATTCCGCTAACTTTTTGCCAATAAGTAATTTCTCTGGGTCGAAATTATACACAAAACAAAAACATGTAGTTACCATACATTGCATGTATGCTCGAGCGACGGCACCTTTGTATAAGAGCGTCTAGATTTAGGAAACGAGGATTTCAGATTCTCTGACTGCGCATGCGTGTCAACTTCGGACTTTCTCGCGTTCAGTTTGCTTGTGGACAAGTTTTGCAATAGCTGATAACTTATCGCTATTTTTAGTTTCACCAATAAATATTTCTTTAAACGAAAGGAAAGCCATATTTGGCGACTTAATTTCTTACCTATATAAATTTTACTGATTTTTATTTTGTGTTGGGAGACTCATTCACATACTCCTTGCACATACATTGTAAAGTGTTTTATGAAATGCTTCGAAGGTTAAAATGATATTATAAAGTTAAGTAAACAATTTTAATTGTTCTATAAAATATTTTATTTGTACTTTTTAATTTGCTTTCAGTTCTAATTACTGAAATACTCGATTATAAACAATCCTGCATACATAAGACAAACACCTGACAAATTTATTATTTGTTCAATAGACTTTAAAAATAAATATTAATTACATGAATTACAAAGTACATTAACTGCAAATAATAATTCATGCTGATAATCATTCCCATATGAAATCATAAGCGTACAAAGTAAACAGTACTAATCTATATACCTCCAACGCAGCAGATACAACTAAGTATACTTGCGAGTACACTGAGGTAAGTTGGCTATCCCGGGGCAAAGTTTTGACCAGATTGTTTAAGCTTCGCAACGAGGTTCCTGAGTTTTTGTTAAAACAAAATATGACCGAACTACACCAACTTTTTGAAGATAATCACTGGATGGCCAAACTTGCGTATGGCTGATATTTTCGAGCACCTGAATGAACTGAATAAAAAAAATGCAAGGTCGAAGCGAAAATTATCTGACGTGTTCCAACAAGTTAATTGGGGTGTGGTGTCGCATGGCCCACAGCAACCAAAACAGTATCACAACTCATTTCAGAAACAGATCAGAAACTTGAATTAAATTTTAAAACAAAGTCCTTTATTGGACATCTAGGTTACATGCTAATATTTACAAATATTTACAAGTCTGATGTGATGACGAGGCTCATCGCCCAAAAAAAATGGCCCAGTCTAGCCTAAATTAAAATGCTCCTACGAGCTAAAACCCGTTGCTGCACCTAAGTCTCCGCAACGTCCAAAATCCTGGCTATCTCTGCCCTGGTCTTCTAGCGAGAACCCTCTTTATTCTCCTGAAGACCGGCTGACGTCATTCATCCGCAGGGCCACGGATTTCCGGTTCCCCTCGGGACCACCCCGTTGACCACTTGCTCCGAACTTGAGAAACACCGTCCCCGGGTCTCTACACAAAAGCACACACACACCCACATTGCCTTGTCGTAGTCCTGCTGGAAAAATGGCCTTCCGCATTCCGGCACATTGTCTGAAAATAAATTGGTTTTTCTTTTCTCCTGGAATATACAAAAGAGAAGACACATCATTTATCATTTTAGAAAGATTCCTTTTTCCCGGAGTCATCTTTTCTTCCAACGCATTTTTTCAGACAGCTAGTGGAATCAATGACCACTGTTGGGATGCCAGTGTGTCCTTTTCTCTTTATGTAGAGCGAGTTCTTACAATAAAGACCACACACATATTTCAGCGACTTAAGGGAGATTTTCTCACGACGCTACAGGGGTTTAAAGATAAGCTCGAACTTTAGCAGAAAGAGTTACAAAAAAGTTCTCTAGAAACGTTACAAAGGACTTACAAGTCCATGATTAAAAATAAACAATTAATTCTGGATCTGGCTCAACAACATTTAAGTTTATTGCTAGAGAAACTTAACCACTGTTTTTTTAGAATTAATACGAAGCAATACAATTGGATAAGAAATCCTTTCCTAGTTGATGCCGAAAATTCAAAAGAAGCACTTTCCCTTCAAATTCGAGAGGAATTTTTAGAATTGAGGAACGACGGGACGCTGAAACTAAACTTCAGGGAAATACCATGGGCTGATTTCTGGATTTCAGTTAAAGAATATTCTCAAATTTCTGAGTCCATTGCAATTTTGCTCCCTTTTTCTACGACATACGTATGCGAACAAAGTTTTTCGACACTGGTTCTAATTAAAAATGACAAATGATCGTGTTTAAAGGGTTTAGGCCAGTGGTCACCAATTATTTTTCCTTTAGGTCCGTTTCAAAACATTGTCAAACTTTCGCGGTCCAGAAAACTTAAGCCCCCCCTCCACAAACTTCTTCTACCGCCCCCTTCCACTATGTTACAACTACTCTTCTAACCTAGGCTACTTTCTTTGATTAATAAAATTTTCTTTGGAATCAGTTGTTATCTTACGGGCAAAACACAATGGATACCAGTGAAATGAAGTGCATAAATATCAAATTAAGATTTTTATTATGATATTTAGAATACAAGAAGATCAATTTAAAGTTCATATAAATTCAAAAAGACTTCTCCCAAAGTTCATCGTGGTTAATGTTCAATGGGAAAAATAGCACGTTTTATTTTGAACAGCCTGCTTGAAATTTGGGGTCATGTTCGTTCAGCTGATTCTCATCAAGCTGTTAAGGTGGTCATCTGTGAGTCGAGATATGTACCGGTTCTTAATGAAGTTCTTTTTTGAGAATGCTTCTTTGCACACATAAGTTGAGCCAAACATAGTACACAATTTTATGGCCAAAGCTTTGAGTTCTAGATACATTATTTCACACACATTTTTAATCCATAACTGGTCACTCCCAAGAGTTTTTGGAACTTGAGCATAAATGTCCGTTAAAAGAACATCTTCTTGGAACTCGATTATTTCCAACTGTAGGGGAGCTTTGTTGATCTTGAATGTTCTGCCGCTTCACTGGTTCTCAAACCATTGGGCATAAGTGAAAAACTGTTGTTAACCAGCTGCACAACGTTCTCAATTTTTTAAAAGTCAATAAATCTTTCTTGAAATTCATATTTAAGTTTTTTGAAAAATCTTTGAATTGGCTGATGTCAATGCCCTCATTACTGTCACAAACTGACTTCAGGGTGGGAAGTGTAAACGTTCTCCGCTAATATCTTCGGAGAAGAGGTCAATCTTTTTTGAAAAACTCTTTCGCACACAAGTTTACCTTTGTTTTGTAGTCTGAGGTTTGAAAGATTCAGGTGCCTTAAAAGGTCAGTCAAAAATGCAATGGTTGCCACGTTTTCTTCAATGCCAAGGAGGAAGCCTAAATGCTCACTTGCTATTCTTTGATCGCTAGTTGAAAGAAACTCTTCGATGTCTTCCAATACTGCAAAAGAATCTTTCAATCACCAAACCTTTACTTGTCCATCTCACATTGTTGTAGAGAAGCAAGTCGTTAAATTGAACATTTGTCTCTTCAAGAAATGATTTAAATTGACGGTACTTGGAGATGATTTTGCTCGTTTAAAGTTAATAGTTTGTATCACCGATTGCATTTTATTTTAAAGACTGGGATTCAGACTGCAGCACATCTTTGATGAATAATACAGTAGTATGATATCAAATTTTCATTGCATTTAGTATCACTGCTGTGTCGCTATTTTCTGAAAATACACAATTTCGTCACGGTCCGTACAAAACTTGCCCGCGGTCCGCCATTTGGTGATCACTGGTTTAGACCATGAACTTCGGGTGGCACTTTTTAATATAGAGCCAAATATAAAACGTATATGTTCATCAAAAAAGTTCAAATATCCCATTAATAAATTAGTTATTATATTTAAACTAACTTTGATTAACAAGGCTTAAGTAAAGACCAAAAAACAAATTTTAATATTAAAATTTAAAGAAGTTTTTTTTACTTGTAATCTATAACTTTATATTTCTATTCTAGTGTTGCTGTATAATTCAAAATGATTTATATAAAACTTAAATAATTTTAATTATCTAAATACATAGAGCCGTTTTTTTATCTAATAAAAGCATATACCTATTATTGTAATTTATGTATTTGCAAGTTTTTACTTGTGCTGTGCCATGGAATTATCGAAAAAATGGTTGTGCCGTGGAAGATAAAATGTTACGGAGCTCTGCTCTAGGGCAAGGTGAAAATTTTGCTTGTATTCACAGATTTCTGTCTTTAACAAAAAAGAAAAAGAAAAAGAAAGATGTTTTTGTGTATATATCATTGTTGCCAAGTAACTAATTACTTTTCCTTATTTCTTACATAACTTTTGTTTTGAATCTATAGTAATGTCAATTTGTTTTTTATTATTAAATAGATAAAATATACCTAATAATAGATATTTTAAGGAAATACGAATATTATTAAAATTAAGCCTTGTAACACGGCTCTGAGCTGGCTCAGAGCGGATTTAGGTCAATATATTTAAAATAAAATATGTTTTACATGTTACGAAGGACCGAAAACCACTGTTATCAGTCAATATCGCATTAATTTTTTTCGACTTCCAAAAACATTTTTTTTTTTTTTGCTCAGAGTTCTTTTCGACCGTGTAAGTGTGTTGAACGTTATACCTCCGGGAGTTATTGATGGTAGCTTAAACAACATACAGGATTCTATATAAAAAAATAGAGTTTTGGCAGATCTTTCTTCTGTTGCTTTGCTAGGAAAAATTTAGATAAATCTCAGTCAAAATTCTTTCTTCCTTCAAGAAGCAATCAATTTATTTGACTTTTTACAAGCGCTTTTGACAAATTGCCAGCGTTTCGTGGTTCTTCCCATTCTATAACCCTCATAGATGTTTTACCATATACAGCTCAGATTCAAAATATTAGAATAATTGAGAAAAAGTAATAAGAAAGAAATTATTTTCCATTTATTTATTTTTGATACTAAGTAAATGCAATTAAATTTCTGTGGTGTTGATTATTTAGAGAATTTCTTAAGATAGTGCTTACACCACTAGCACTTTTTTTGCTAACCCAGGTTCAAAAGAATCAAATTTTCCTTGGTTGCCTCTGCACAATATATGTCCATAGAATGAATAAAAAAATAACAGACACTATCAATTACAAACACATTCATTTAATAAAGAATAATATTGCATTTCATTACACATCAAAAAAATTAAGAATTGATCATTAAAAATTAAGAATTGGTATGTCAAAATTTAATAGTCATACTCTTCTTGACCATTCTAAACACATCATATAAAACATTACTACATATCACAGATAGCATATAAAATTACCCTAGAGGAAGGATTCTACTCGGTATAAAATAAAATTTAGGAAAATGTAATTATGACATAGAAAAAAAATAAGAACGTCACCCGATTCACGAATTTCCGCGCTGAGAAGGGGTTCGGTTGAAGGGCCGAAATTGTAGCACTTAAGGCTTCCGTCTGGCTCTATTCTCCCAAATCGTGGAAATAATGCGACTCCTGGATCAAAATTCTCTGCTAACCATGGGAATACGTCTGATGAATCCACTCTGTGAAGGAGCTTGGTTGAATGGCCGAAATTGCAGCGTTCCAGGCTTCCGGCAGGAATTGCCCTCCTGTGTCGTGGAAGAAGTGGCGACACTAGCAGCAAATTTTACCGAACGTTTAAGGCATTCTTTATCAAACGCTTCTTGCTTCATTCTCCAAACTCGAATACCTTGATTACCATATGAAACACAAAACATACTTTCATCACTAAATAATGTTTTTTTCCAATCTTCTTCGCTCCATAAACGTCTTGATTTACACCAATTCAATTTTATACGCTTTTGTTTTGCAGTCATGAGAGGTTTTGTTTTCGGTACACGAGATTCAAACTTAAATTTATGGAGACGTCTTAATGTTGTCGATTTAGAAACTTCAACTCCTTCTTCTTTCCATTTTCGGTGCAAGAATCGCACACTTTTAAAATGGTTTTTCTTAACTAAGCGCTTCAGTTTCCTGTCATCTCTAGCAGATGTTTTTGGTTTTTGGCCACCATTTCGGCGATTATTTTGAAATTTTCCATTTTTTTAATATTGTGTTAGTATTTTACTAATGTTTGATTGCAAATAATGTAAATAATCGCTATATAACATTGATTTTTACCGTGCCGATACAAATCAACCATACGAAGTTTAATAGATCAAGAATATCATTCACACGACCCATTTTAAGACGAAAAAGCAAACAAACTGCAAAAAGAATACTGATTTTAATTAAAATCATCTGAATTTAATTAATGATGCCACCAGTTATGAATTGGTGATCATTAAAGGAGAATTAATGTGAAATATTCTAATATTTTGAACCACTTGAATAAATATTATAATATTTTGACGTTTCAAAATAATTTTTTTTTTAATTAATTTTTTCAAAAATAATATTAATTTTAAGATAATAAATAAGTTTAATCAACAATAAGTACTTAATAAAAATATAGTTTGCATATTTGCATTAAAAGACATTAAATTACCAAACAAAATTTTCAATTTGTAAAAAAATGTAATTATTCTAATATTTTGAATATGAGCTGTATCTTTATAGGAACCTTGTGTCAGCAGAAGATGAGAAAGAGAAATCTACCACTGAGTATAGATTTTAAAATTCGAAGCTAGATTGCATAGACTCTTTCTCTAACTTTTTAAATAAAGCAATTTAATAGAGAATCAGTTCGCGGATTTTGAAATTGAGAACTTCACCGTAAATATTTTTTGTAAAATGAAAGGGTCCGCTGAACTCATTGGAAATTTTCAGTTATCGTTGAGTACACTTTATACCAATAAAATTATGCTAATTGCATCTAATTTCTTCTTCTTATTTTAACGTTCACAGCGGAAAATTTTATAATTGTTCATAGAACAGCCGAATAGTTTCTTTTAAATTAATTTAATTATCTACCAGAGAATCATTTTTCATTTGTTCGTGAATCAGCTCTGAAAGCGTTCAATTAAGACTCTGCTTTGAGAAATACTGTACCCTCCGTTAGGTAGGTTATAATGCCAGTGAAGGTGGTGCTACACGGGCCTGGTATTTAACGTTTCTTGATTTCTTGAAATCATCTTCTGTGTAATACTAAAACTTTGAGTTTGCCTGCAATTCATCTGAGCAAAAGCTCCAAATTTGAAAGAATACGAGGCATCTCTGGAATGAGAAAGGGGCAGATTAAAGCAATTTACCCCAAAATCGGGCCGTAAGATAAAGGATAATATTAATTTTGGTCATTTTTGCTGTTGTAGTTCCAGTTAGCTATCATTTTGCATTTTTACATCTTTTCACAAATTTATGGCGAATGCCTTATGAAAACATGCCAGCAGCCTTATAATTTGGCAGCGGGCCAAACCCAAAAGCAGTAAACAGTTAAACAGAAAAGTACCAAAATGCTTCAAAAAAGGACAGGTAAGCAAACGATAAGTAATCCTACGGTAATAACCCGCAGTAGTTTCATTAGAAGAGACTACTTGAAATATTTTTTATTCTTTTAAACTTTTTTTTTGATCGAAAGAGAAATTTTCTACTTAACGGCAAAACGATTTTATATTTAGAAAATGCAGCCAACTCTTTAATGGGGGGAGCAGAGGAAAAATAGAATAAAATATTGGAATATTTAAAAAAGTGACTCATCCTCCATAATTGCCACCAAAAACATTTTGTTGAGCTCAAATTAGTTACTTATCAAAATAGTGAGTCATACCCAACACAGTGGTTTAATTGTGCTCACAACTTAAACAAAAGAGAATATATCCACATATTAGAGTATTGAATACACGCTAGAATTTAAATAAAAACCAACAAAAGTTTTCACAAAATGAATTTCACTATCAGTGCAGTAGCGATATTAAATTGAATTCTTTATAACCTAGGAATAGCGGATGGCTCAACGGGTTATGGCTCGTCTGGAAAAATAATTAAACCATAACTTATGATGAAATATCGTAATCCCAACGCTTAAGCATTATTGTAGCCTATCTATAGATCAGGATAAAAAGATATATTTCTAATAATTTTATTGAAACTGCTTCTACATCGCCCACATTGTACGGTGGTTAGCATACCTTCCGTCCACCGACTTAACCTGATATACTGTCGGTCGGGGGGCATAAGCCACGACAACAACGCTTCATCGATCGTAGTGAGAGCGGTAGCGGCCCAGTCTCTCAGCAACCCATGACCAGATGTTTTCAATGAGTGAGAAATATGGAGAACGTGCTGTCCAGGGCAACAGTCGAACTCCCTCTGTGTCGCGGTAGGCCGGGACACGACGGGCAACGTCTTGCGTTATCTTGTTGAAAGATGGCATCTCCGAGGCCTCGAAAATAGGGCACAGCCACCGGCCCTAATATCTGAGAAATGTAACGCTAGCTGTTCAGATTACCGACAACGCGAACAAGAGGTGTTCGTGTCGTGTACCCAATGGTTGTCCATACCATCACACCGGGTACAAGGCTCGTATGACGATATCGAATGGAAGCAGGCCACGTGCGTATTCCTCGGTGCCTCCACACACGGATACGTCCATCATGATGCTGCACACAGAACCAGGACTCGTCTGAAAAGACTACATGGTACCACTCCTCTATCCAGTTTTGACGTTGGCCGCACCACTGTCGCCGCGCGTCTCTATGCTGTAGTGTCAAGGGAAGCCGCAATAATGGTCGCCGTGCAGACAGTCCGTGCTGCTCTATACGTCGTCGCACTGTCCGTGTGGATACTTGTACTGAAAACAAGCCCATTTTCTGACTGAAGGTCCGTGATGTGGCTGTACTATCCTGCAAGACCGACCTGACAACATGTCTGTCCTCTCGAGCGTTAGTGGCGGGACGCCGTTGAGATCCTGCATGGCGTTCAGTATGACCCTCCTGAACCCATCGATTCCATATTCGCATGACAGTCGTTGGATTCCGACCAACGCGAGTAGCAATATCACGGAACGATGAACCGTACTCTCGATAGGTCACGATCTTGCTGTTATCGAATTCCGACACGTGCTGGTAGCCGTTTCTTCTTCTCATACGAGGCATACCACGATCTCCTCACAAACAAGCAACATTCAAATGCGATTTCCGAATGAGAAACCCGCTGCGTAACTATCCTTTTATACAGAGTTTTTGAGATGCCCTTTCTCCCTCCTGCGTCGTTTGATTGCGCTTAAATGCTAGTCATTGGCATATCCCAGCATCTTCTTCCTGTCATGCGAAATTGACGTTTCTATCATCCCTCCTTCAGGGTGTTGCAATTTTAATGGCCAGCAGTGTATTAAAAAAGGGGGGGGGGTGAGGAATTTAAACTTTTTGTTCTAATGTTTAAAATGGGCATCAAAACTTCCCTCACTATGTGGAAGAAGATTTATTTAATCCGTTAAAAATACCACTAAATAGTTGACTTTAGTTAAAAGAAAATCTCTCAATGGAACGGAACGTAATTCTATAAGAAACCCAGCTCAAAATCCGTGCACTTTTTCGTAAGAAATTGTCATTTCAAAGTTTGTTTCTTAAGCCGGAGTTTCTACAACTGTCCTCCCCCCCCCTCCCCCAGAATTCTGGTTGTTAGAAATTTCTGTAAGAGAGGGATGAAGTAGAGCGGTCGACACATTTCCTTCTGCCAGTTCTACTGACTGCGTATGTGTCGGTTAGGTAGCCAAGCGAAAACGTTACTTACGGACCCCATGCTGCCGTAACAGAATAGGATGAGTAATCCGATCGTTAAATTCCCGGAGAATGTTTTTGTGGTACGAATTTAAATGAAAACCGTGGCACATTACCCGCAACAGAAGTCTTTGTGAGTGGGCCGCTCAGTCGTTATTAAGGGAGATAAAGTTCAAAATGACTGCCTTTATAGTCAGGACAGAAAATAAAAAGCGTGGAAAACTGCGTGCATCCCCTGCCATAACTTTCCGGGGTTAAACATTCAGATTTATTCATTCATCTGTATAACTGTTTAGAACAGTGTTTCCCAACCTTTTTTGAATCCCGACACCCTTTCAATGGTTTCTACGCATCCTGCACCCCCTCCAATCTTTTTCACCCTGCTTATTTTCATTAAAAAAAGCTTTTAAGACACGAAGAAAAGAACATTAATATGCATTTTCCGTAATTTAATTCCAACTAAACGTTTAATTTAACAAAAATGAAATTTGTAAGAAATATGTGAGATATAGAGAGCATTAAAATACATTCCTCCCTCCTTCAAAGATGTTTAAAAGCAACAACAGAACCTAAAGAAAAATAATGCACCTACTGTGTTGATCCAGAACTGTATAACAATAAAAATAGGAAAACCTAAATAAAATTGCTTTATTCCCTTACGGAAATGACAATAGTCATGCTAAAAGTGGCAGCACAGACGGAGAAAAGGCAAACGGATGTTTAGAATTTGTGTACTGTATATGTAGTAAGCAACCGCGATTTTCATTTACCACTCAATAAAGACGGTAGATTTCTAACGTACTGAGCTGGTGCTTTCAACGAGAGATCTTCCTTTAAAAACATCGCTGCCCTACAGTTCCGCAATAAATCTCCCCCTCGGGGACCCATAGGTTGGGAACCCCTGGTTTAGAAGCTGGAAGATCCATCTGTATATTTTGCAGCAGAGCACAAGTCTCTGCATTAGTTTAACAAATAGAAATATTGTCCCTCACTTGGAATTGAGTAATATTTCAGTGAAACATAGTGGTTAAACTGTTCCTTTACATGAGTGATTCTCAAGCTTTTTTGGTCCATCAATATATCTCGATCTTCACTGTCACATTGCCTTTTTAAGAAACAATATAGCACCCCCCTCAAGAACCTTTCTATATTTATATAGCTCTATGCATAGATAAAAAAAAACATTAATAGATATTAAAACAGATGTACTCTAGTAATAATAAAAGAAATTTCGTTTTGTTTCATAAATGCAAATAATCAAATTTTACATAATGCTCATAAAATAGCAAAATTTCGCAAGAGGCCACAAAAAAGAAAAAAAAACAAAAAAAAAAACAAAAAAAAAAACAAAAAAAAACAAAAAAAAAAAAAACAAGCTGAACAATTCCTAAAATCGTTTGACCTTGGAAATAGTAGAAATACCATAGAAACCACCGATTCAAAGTGAATCATCGAGTTTCTGTGTTGCCAGAGATTTCTATTATTCAAAAAGGAGGTAAAAGGTGCTGATTCCTTTGATGTGATGCTGAGAAAAGAAGCTGAAACCGGGAACCACGGCTTACGATGAAAGTGCCTCTGTTCATTGATGCAGAATATCATCGCTAATTTCTTAAATGTATGCTTGGAGGTAAATACATTCCTTGTTTTAAGGTAGATTTGTCGTAGCATAGTAGCTCTATAAGTGAGGCCCATTTGTTTACGTTCACCGTTATTAAAATTTATTCTCAATAAAAATACTCCTAAAAAAAAAAGAAGAAAAAAAATTAAAAAAGGAAAAAAAATTCAGCTCATCGTTTCAGTGGGATCTATGAATGACAATTTTTTAAGCACTCAGCTATTTTGAAACTTTTAAACCGGCATGCAAAAAGTACGCGTACTTCGCCAGAGCTTAGAAATGTAACTTACGCGAGAAATTGAAGTCGATCTTTCTCACGCTTCATTTAATTCTTAAAAACTTTTTTCAGCGGCCAGGGATTCAAATCTGGGACCGGACTGGCGAGCTAATCGCTTGTCTGGTCTTCGCTTTGTCTCGCTCGCTGAACATTACACCTTTTCCCCTTCTGAGAGAAACCGGACCGAATATGCGAGACCGCAAATCTCCAGACGAACACATCTATGTTTTACGGGTATTCACCTTGGCAAAACGGTAAGCCGATACGTATCCCGATTTCTCAACTCGCTTGAAAGGTCTCTCGGCCCAGGATTCGAGCCTGTGATCTCCCGTTGCCCAGGCATGTGTGACAAACTTTAATATTACGCGGTCTTGCAACCCGAATTCGCGTACACATGTATTTCTCGTACATCTCAGATGCTCTTAGAGGGGGCGAGAACACCTGCTTCACTTTTATTCGGGACTTTTCAACTTTGCACAACTGGCAGGAATTTGTGAGCGACAGTTATCCGGCTAACAATAATACTGATAATGAACTTCCTACCCTCTCCTGATCCATGAAGAGTCAATGAAAAGGTTGATGTCTAGTTCAGCGGTTCCCAACCGGTGGGTCGCGAAAGGGTTACAGGTGGGTCGCGACTCGATCCTAAAACTATCAGAAACCATCGAATAAACCATCAGAAAAGATAAGAAAAGTCGAAACTTACTTAAAAACAGCAATTTTACATATTGATAGATTGTGATAACAATTTTCTTAACTGTAATTATATCAAAGCTGTATGATTGTTTTTGCCTGAAAAATTGAAATGATCTTTGTGTACTTTTATAATTCTAGTTTTTATCTTCACCTAGGAACACTTGTTAGTGAGTATGAAACCACTTGTTGCATATATTGCAAACATATATCTTTCGTTAAATAAATAATTGTTTTGCTACAAAGTGCTTATATTTTGTCAACCATTTTCAAATCAGAACACAAATTGTTTATCAATAATCAATCTGTATCTTCAAAAAAGCATATATATATATATATATATATATATATATATATATATATATATGTATATATATATATATATATATTTGCAATATTTGATGGTAAAATATATATACATAAGGAAGGGATGCGATACAAATAAGGTTTTTTACCCCACCATGGACTAATGGACCGTGGAGGTATTTCGATAAGGAAAGGTGGGTCGCCAGCTGAAAAAGGTTGGGAACCACTGGTCTAGTTCAACGACTGCTGAGGGAACACGAGAGAGATGACTGTTCACTACGTTCACATCTGATCAAAGCTAAAAGCAAGTTCTTTATTAATATAGACAGGGGATTTCTCACTGGAAGAAGAAAAAGAAAAAAAAAAAGATCTTCAAATAGCGAAATGTGCAAAACCCATTGAAAATGCGGTATGGAAATAGAAACATTTGTTCCTAAATGACTTCGTTACATTTGTATGAGTCGAAATTAAAATTAATTAATGTTAGTGTTCTTTATAAAATTAATTTCAGTATCATTTAAGAGTTCACCTATTATTTTTATTCTCATATTCAGATTATGCAATGCAGTCAAGTGGTTAGCACGTCGGGATTCGATACTGAGGGTATTCGGTTCGAGTTCCGACAATGCTCTCGTGTGTACGCCGAAGCACGTTAAATTTTGTGGACCACAAAGCCCTTTTGAGGGGTTTGTAGGAACGGGAAGAGGGCACGAGCCCCCCTAGATGTCCTCCTTGGGGTGCAGTCTAAATTGTGGTAGGAAACCGCATAGATATCGGACTTGACCCTTGTGGTGCCGATAACAAGTGCTGAAACCGGAGCTGAACCCCTCTAGCCCTGCAAGGGGCATATGAAAGGGAGAGAAAGAGAGAATGCATAACAAATCAAACTATGTTATATTTCACTAAATGTGAACTATATGTGGCTATATGTGAAACTATATGTGAACTATATGTTCACTAAATGTGAACTATAGTTCACATTTTTTTCGATGTCCATGTTAACAACTAGGGGGCTCAGGAATCGAGCTATTGGTCATGTGTGTTTGACCGAGCTATGTCATGATCTTCCTTAACGATCCTCACAAGTTCATTCAAAGCATATCTTTTATTCGGCACAACAGAAGGTTTGGTTTGGTTTGGAGCGCTACGGTCAACTTTCCCAACAGAAGGAATAGTATCAACATTACAGTAAAATGAATCAATATACTAAAAATATTCGTAATTAACTTCTTTCATTTTGTCTATAATCGTACACACTGCAAGCACAAAACGAATTAAAATCCATGATCCATTACTCCGAATGTAAAACTAGATCAATGAAAGATAAGCGATTGAAAGAAGAATGAAAAACAATTCAGTTGTAATAAAAGAATTAGTTTTTAGGTTATTAAGTGAAACGAAATATTTGTCTTTTCGATCACAATGGAATTTGTCCTGATTTTGAAAATAATTGCAGAGAGGAAAAAAGCCAACACCCTAAATTGGCTCTTTTCGATTTCGTTGAAATAGTGTGATAAGTCCTCAGAGTAATTTCTGACAAATGTGACACACGTTTTTTAAGGTAACTGTAAGAAAAAGTACACATTTTATAAATTCAATGAGATCCCCAACCCTTTTAGTTCATTTGAATGATCTCATACAAATAAATTGATATAATTTTCTTGTCGTTGATTTATATGTGTATTTTTTTTTAATAGACATTCTACCAGTAAGTCTTTCAGAAGTTCAAGATCTCATTTTATTTACAGCATCAAAAATATACAACAAGAGTATATTTTAATATATAGCGGGGAAACTGTTAAGTAAATGTAAGTATCATACTTGCGAAAACAAAGCTAACGTAGTCATTAAAAAATTATTCATTGGACTTGCTAATGGAAGACTTGCCTCTCCCTGATTGTCCCATTTTCTTGTTTTCATATTTGATCTCAACACACTTCAGAAAGTAAATATATTTTTTCAGAATCCTGCATATGTTTCGAATTTTTAATAATTTGAAAAAAAAATGTTAAATTCACCATAACTGTAGAAATAAAAAAAGAGTAGCAGTATAAAATTATAAAAAGAATGATATAGCAGTTATTTATCCCTGAAATCTTTAAGATGGTCTTCTCCTGAAGAGATATACGACAAAATTACGTTGATTTAAGAAAAACTACCGTGTTTGGATTATCCATCTTTTAGCAAAGAAACATCTAAATAACCACGGAAGAGCTGTAAAGACGCGAATATCATTCAACTATGTACACCGAACTTTTAAGAGGGTAGATGTTTCGAGGAGGAATTCGGTCTCTTTCAAACTTTCGAACAATGAAAAAACATTTCTTAGAAGGATAGAAGGACTGTTCCCCAAAGCATCACTCAAGAGACCCGGAAAAAAAAAAAAAAAAAACGGGCTAAAAGAACTTAAAAGCAGTACGGAATTCGTATTATTTTTTCAAGCCAACAATCTTTTTTTCCATCCACAGCTGCAACGAATGCTACCCCAGGTCAGATATGATTTCTGATAGAAAAAGGGAGGGGATGTTGGAGTGGAAATTCCTACCCTTATCTTGTAGTGCGAAAATATCTTATTGCCTGAGCTACAAAAAAAA
Organism: Dolomedes plantarius; assembly: GCA_907164885.2. Taxonomy (NCBI): domain Eukaryota; kingdom Metazoa; phylum Arthropoda; class Arachnida; order Araneae; family Dolomedidae; genus Dolomedes; species Dolomedes plantarius. The sequence goes on from OU015493.1 coordinate 99,371,885, forward strand.
AAAATCAGCTCTTTGAGTTGTAATAGCTTTGGTTTACAACCTAATAGCGGTAACAATAACAAAATTTTGAAGATTTTTGCATCTTATTGCAAAATAACTGTAATTTCTTATTGAAAAAATTAAAAAGTTAACAGATATTTAAAAATATTTCCGGGCAGGGGAAAGGGGATTGTGGTGGCAGGAGTAGCTTTTGTTCATCTAATTCTTTCTGAATTGGTTAAATTTTATATGGCAGTTTCACGGCAGTTTAGCCGATCACAGTATAAATGATGAATTTTTGAATTTCTCGCTCTGTAATGCTTACTCCACACCAACGGCGACGTAGACGAAAATCACGTATCTTCGTTGTTGCGTATGCGTGTTACAAATTTTCACTCCCCCGGTTCGTCTCCGTCTCTGGTCTCTGCGGTTTCGAGTTGGAAAAAAGTTCAACTTTTGTCTCTGCCGCCATGCTCGACAGCCAATCAGAATAGAAAGAGAAGATTATGCGCATGAGCAAATAAATTTCCTCTTCTCCCCGTCTCCCAGCGGTGTGAAGGCTTTTAGGACAACCACGGAGACAGGTGGCAAAACGTCTGTCTTTCGTTGCTGTCGCCGTTGGTGTGGAGTAAGCATAAGGCAAAATTGTCGCACAAAAATTTTTCTGTCTCAGAATTACCTTCATTTTATCCAAACTTTGAAAACTTGTTTCCAATTTCTTTGAATATCGGAAAGAGTCCTCAGTTTTTCAGTAATCTGCTATTTTAGAATGATTTCAATTTTATTTGTCAAATTTTAATTCCTTCTCTCTTTCTGTGCTAGTGTTTGGCTACTAATTTTTCAATTTTTACCAATCCTTGATCGTTAAACCCGATGAGTCGGGTGGTTGGGAGTGGATAGAGAAATATTTTTTTTACCAGGACAGGCGTCGTATCTTGACACTTCTATGGATCATTGAAAATCTTCGGCCGCTTTAGGAGTGCTATTCAAATGTTTCTGTCCCTACATTCCTTGACCTACTGAATTTCATTTTAAAAATAAAATGTAGAAACGTTCACCGATGACATAAAAATTTTATAATTATTCATTACTAAAAGTAGATTTCTGGTCAATATTATAGAGATTAAGGTCTTATAATATATTTTTACTCAAAAATATGGAAACATTTGCAGAACATAAAAAAAATTATAAAATGAAGAGCGTAAAATTTAAATGTTCTTTAAATGAAGAAAATTTTAGAGGAAAATAAAAAAATGTTATTTGCATATGGCCAAGTAAAAGATCATCAAAGATTCAAAAATATTTGTGGGTTTATCAAGACCTTTCTTTTTCGTTTCCATTATTTAACTTTTCATACAATCTTGTAAAAGAATAAAAGTTTCTCCTACCGCCAACAGATGGCAGCACAAAGACCTAGGTCAGCGGCATTTTGAAAACATCCAGGAGTTCCAGACGGTGTGTGGAATTCTTCAAGAGTCGTTTGACAAGAAGAATCTCAACAGTAACAAAACAGCATTTTGTAGAACAGTCAGTCCGCATCGAACACCTGTTACTATCAACAACTGATTCAGTCTCCGCTCGTAGGATGATCCAAAAAGTTAACACCGAGTCCTGATTTCCGTAAGTAGAATTTTCTTGCTTTTTTTTATTTGTCAGTCTTTTGTATAATTTTTTTTTTCATTTTTGTTAGCAGCATTTATTTTATTTTTTTCCCTTCGCGATGATTCGTAAAGGTATGATTTTCGCAATAGCTTTTTTCTCCTCTTCATGAAATATTTTTCCTTTTCTTTAGACCTTGAATTGCGCGAAAATATAGGGCGTTCGGTTACATAATGAGTTATGTAGTTTCACCTATTGTCCCTCTTAGAAATTGTATAATTCTTTGATCATGCTTTAAAATGCTCTTTATAGCATAATTCAAGAAGTGAAATTTACTTTATATAATTTTTATATTAAAATAATTTGGAATAAAATTTTAATTTTTTATGCGCTTACCCGAAAATGTGTTTTTGTTCATGATATAAGCAAAATTCATCACGTTCTCCATAAATTTTAATTTTTTTTAAATACGGAGGAATTTTATTAGGATATTGGAAATAAACGACTATTGATTAGAAAATAAATCTGTTTGACGTTCTATATGTGTGGTCCCATGTATAGATTTTTAAAGCCAGATTTATTATTGTTATTATTTTTTTTAAATCTTGTTCGGATTTTATAATTTGCATTGTTGATGAGGATGAAATACTGGAATACCGGTGCTAATTTGACTTTTTCCGTTGCGTTTTGAGCTAAAATATAAAATGTAGAACTCTAACAGAGGAAAAGAACGCACACTGTCATTTGTCTCTTTCGCAGTACAAGGTCAAGCGGACGTAATACTCTTCCTTTATCTCTGAAAAAAACTGAGTGAATCGGAAAAGAGTTATCTGTATTAGGTTGAGATGCGTTGAAAGAATTTATTTCAAGAAACTGAAGAAACAATAGCTCATAATTCTACAGCATTACAGCGATAGGTATATGCATAAAAAATACTTAAAAAAAAAAAGAGAATGGTTTTTAATAGTTTAGAATTTCCGGCCCTCGGAAACGCTTAGTTTTCAGTTTTTCCCTCTATTTTTTAGAGTGGTATTTTATACTGCTTTTTAATATCTGTTTACTGTAGTTTTCACACGTACTGTGAAACTTCTCTAGCCGGGCCACCTCTATTCTACGGCCATCCCTCTAAGCGGCCGTATTTTGTTCAAAACCGATTCAAGACTCCATAGAACCAAAGGTATGGAAGAAACGTCTTTACGACAGCCACCCATCAAAATGACCACTTTTTTGGGAACCATGACCGGCCGCCATAAAGAAGTTTCTCTGTATATGAATCACACGTCTAATAGAAAAGCCCTTTTAACCACTGAAGCCAATTTATGGATGGTAAAATCACGCACCTGTATTTTCCTAAAACGTTATACATTCGTAGATTACCGCTATTGATAGATAATAAATTCAAATCGTTTACTTCTGAGGATTTTAAGAAATGGACTTTCTTTTATTTGAAACATGACGTATGTGTAGATTATGGCGAATAATAGTTTTCAGCTTGTCAACTGACAGGACGTTGGCACTTGTCATTAATGTCATTCATACAGAGAGAGAGACACGATGGTGGTGAGACAATTGGGTCATTAAGGCTGGACGGAATTCTCCTTGAAGGTTATAATAAAGTTCCGCGTAAATGACTTAAAATAAATTACAATTACACGTGCCCCACATTTGTCTGATTTAAATGCCGTTAGATTTTTCTTGATGTTATGTAAGCTGGATTGACAAGGCATTACTGAATTCCCTAAAATTTCAAACTTTATTGAAGTAGAATAATAAAAAAAAAATGTATTAAAATCGGTATTTTGCGAATCTCAGATTTAAAAATCTGATTATCAGTTTTTGCCTTTGGTGTTAAAGGAATGAATGATGGAGTATTAAAGAGTTTTAATTTGCATAATCATGATTTTGAGAAAGCACAATTTGAAACGTTTGGAAGTTGCAGATGTGACTATTGAATCTTTGTGATGAATATGTTGCGCACCATTTGTATGGACTTACAGTACTTGTACATTGACCCGAGATGTTTAACAGACTTTCAAAAATGGTATTAACTCAAAATGTTTTGCAAGTGGACATGTATAGACCTTAAGTAATAGGTCATCAAAGGATATCAGTGATTTAAGAAATTACAGAAAAAATTATCGTTAATCAAATACGTCATTCGCACATATTGCCAGAATTAAATTATGTACTCAAGTGATACGATAACGCCTAGGTCTCTTTTTGCTCTATTTTGAGACGCGATTTGGGAGGGGGGCAGTCTTGCTGTGACAGCTCTAATATTCCGCGAAATGGCCTTTTTTATTTAAAGATCTTTTAGTTGAATATTCTTAGCTAAAATAATATATGCGAGTATACAGAATACGGACATCTTCACGTTGCACAGAATAAATAAATAAATTGTCCAAAATTCAACTCGGAATCTGATGAATTTGGACATTTCCATTAATAATTCCTGCGCACATTTGAAATTCTTAAGCTAAACATTTGGATACTTGTTTCTTTTCTCAATATTTGTCTACTGCAGTTGCCCGAGAGTAAGTACGAATGGGCCCATTACGGTAAGAGGAATTAGTGTTTTCAGGAGACGCGAACAGAGACGTGAAAGACGTATTACATAAGCTGAAAATTCCCCATAGTGACCATTATGCGAAAAGTAACGCACGGTGAAGCGGAAAACGCAGTGAGTTCGTTGTATTTAAAGAGATGAGAGATAGAAATCGCTAAACTTTTTCAAAAGTATATTATTTTGCAAAGAAAATTCAAAATTATAATATGAGGATCCGACAAATTATGTTTATCATCACGTGATAAAATAAACGATTACATTTTATCTGTTTCTTTTCTCGCTTGAATCCACTAAACTGCTACCTCGAAGAGATTTTACCTCGAAGCTAAACTTAAAGAGAAAAATAGAAAGATGTTTAAAAATTTGCAACTGATATTTCCTAAATGTTGTTAAGTCAGTTATGTATCATTTTCCCACATAAATTACAATACGTGACTTACTCTTGAAACAGTATCAGAATAACAGACGATAAAATCGATAAAGCCTACGGCGGCGGATGAAAAAAACAAACGTTTTTATGACGTCACAATCTGTAACCCACTGAGAAATACGAAAGTTTCTGGACCGCTAACTCTTCAAATCCCAACATAAAATGACAATTATTTTAAAGTTCCTCAAATATTCGTTTGTTAAATAAGATAAAGCCCAATATTTAGTAAAAGATAGCATTCTCTCAATTTCCTTATGTGTGTGATTTCGTTCTGTAATATTTTTACGTTTTTATTTATCTTGTTATTAACTATTGTACTGTTCTTTTATTGGCTTTTACACTTTGTAACTAAAAACCACTTTGCTCTAGCTTTCTGGAAAGGACCAAACCATCATTTACACATTCTAGAATCATTCACATTTTTTTACCATCTCTCAAGTCGCAACGTCAAATGAAAGCATTTAAACGTGTACGGGGAAGATAACACACAAAATGTTTTGGCCACTTTGGAGCTCAACATGTTTAATCAGAGGAGAAGAAAAATTTCTGAACTGTTCATTAGGGAGTATTAAGTGCTAGAAGTATTCCACATCTAAATTTTGGCATTCTTTATTTTACTTCGAATTATGGAGCTTTCTATTGGAAGTTGATTTCTTCCTCCTTAGGATTGAATATGGAGTTCTGTATGCTGCTTTTTTTCCCAATGCGGCTGGTTTGTCCAATACCACAAATCCTTCATGGACATTAGATCATGTACACCGCAAAATTCGTTGGTTTCCTCAAATAGGGAGCACTCAGTAGGTGGATCAACGTTGCTCTTTTAGTTGGGACAGCTTAGAAACATCCATGCCTTCATCAGATTTCGAACCCAGACCAACGCGGCGGTAGCTTGCGTTGCTAACCACCAAACATTATCTGCGTCAAGAGTTTCATATGTTTTGAAATTTTAATTTCCTTAGTGTCATTGAGGATATAACAACTGCAAATGCAACACAATTCCATTTCTCTTAGATACTGAGATTAAAAGCATATTCCTCGACCAATGAGAAAGAACAAAGACTCCTTCACGTGCGATAACAACTTCATTCTGACTAATCCTCCCTTACCCCTTAACAGATCAAATTTGCAATCCTTTTTGTTGTGTTGCGTAGATTTTTGTAGTTCGATGGGATTTTCAGGGCGATCTTGGACAGGTCTTCATGACAACCCACCAGTAATTGAAATAATCTAAAATCAAAACTCTCGACCTCAGTATCACTTTGGGATAAACATTCAAGTGTTCTACTTCTTTGGTCAGGCCACCGCAAGGAAATAAATAAATAATTACTCTCAATTCTGGAGATTTTCATTGCTTACCTTTTTAACATGCAATATCCTGTTGATGCAATAAAAAACCGATTTGCTGCTGCTATAAACCCTTTATGTCAAGTTTATAGAAAATGTCTCGGAGAGCCAATTTAGTGTTATTTGTATTCCTCAGTGTAATTCCAAATGAAAATATTAGAGAAAATACTTAATGAATGATCTTATAAATTTATCTAGGTGTTTCCTTATGGCAGTTAAGTTATGAAGCAAACTTTTAAGTATAATATATATAATAATGCTGAGGGGTTTACGAAATTTAGGGATTACGATCTAATGTATCCCTAAACTGTTGGGAAACTATTCAGTTAATATTAGTAAAAGTAAAATAGCAAGTTGTGATTTACTAGGGAATATTGGAGGGAGATGAAATACTTAAAACTTGTAAAAAAATTGCAGAGAGGAGATACTACAGTTTTTAACAATGTTTTATATTCACCAATAGCCAGATAGACTTCCAGGTCCTGAATTGTTTGCAGAAGTTAAAAACTTAGCATTCTAAGGCATGTGTATTGAGATAAGAAACCGATAATTGCTCTTTAACTTCATATTCATTGTTGTCTTACGTTTTCTTATGATTTTAACCGAAAGCTTAAGTCTTTCCAAGCAAAAACACTTTTTTTACGAGCGTTACGAACCATAAATATCTGAAGTTTCGGTAAGGAAAAAATATTGTATACTGTTAGATCTTGGGCTCTATTCCACAAGAAATTTCACACACAATAATTAACTCTCATAGTGTTTAATCTCTTTATTCCTCTCTCTAATGAATAAAGCTAGCTCTCTTACTCTGTCTCTCTCAGAGCTATACAACAACACTGACTCCCCCCTCTCTGGTCAGGGAGTGTCCCTCATAGGGTTGCTACATTTTTGGTATGACGCTTTCGTAGACGGGTTGCTACATTTTTGGCATCTGCCAGAACATACCGCCACGCCTTGCAATGTTTTTAAACATTCAAGAAAGGTAGATTACATACACTTAATGGACTGGATTAGATATAAAAGTCCAATATTCAATAACACAAATGCAAATACAATATAAAAATGAAATCACATGATAGCTCTTAAACAATAATACGATTAAAAAAAACAAATTAATTAATTATTCAATCATGGGTAGGAGACATAACTTCGAAATTGGGCGCTTGTATTCACCCAATGCAGTTTTAACTTTGACAACTCTAACCTTTGAGTCTTTTCCAGGATAAATTTCACAAATTCTTCCTAAAGACCATTGACACGGTGGTAAGTTATCCTCCTTAACAACTACTAAGTCTCCTACCTTTGCATTATCCTTCTCAAACTTCCACTTGTTTCTCTGTTGCAAATGCCTTAGTCACAAAGCAAATAAATATGCATACATAAACTTTATGATAGATACCTTTCCTTTGACTCTTATACTTAACACAGAAAAGGCCGCAAAAATCTGCCCCTGTAATATTGAAGGGAAAGGTTTGCCTGACTCTTTCTCTAGGCAAATCGGCCATCAACTGATCCATTACCTGTGGCTTAGCCTTAAAGCAGGTAATGCAACCATGTACAATTCTCCTACATATGCTTCGCCCATTAATTATCCAAAACTGCTGCCTAATTTGATACAGTAAAGCTTGAGGCCCGGAATGCAAATACTTTATGTGAAAATATTTAACAATTAACTCTGTTAATTTATGCTTGGTTGGCAACAAAATTGGGAACTTTTTCTCATGGGGTAAATTACTATTACTCAGTCTGCCTCCTACCCTTAAAATACCATCCTTATCAACAAAGGGGTTTAGATTGTTAAGTGGGCTGGTCTTAGAGCCCTTTACATTGGTTAGCTCATCTCTGAAGGTCTGATGCTGTACTAACTTTACCAGATATAACTGAGCTTTTTCCAGTTCTGCTGTGTCCAATGGCCCAGTCTTGCGGTCTATTACTTTGCAGTTTTCCACAAACCTGAAAATAAAACTCAATACCCGAAGGATTTTTAAGTACTTGTTACTAATATTTAGTAAGTCATTCACAAAATTGTTAGTAGTTATGTTTAAATTAACCACATTAGAGTCACAAGGAATTTTCAGCTCTGGTGTATGGTCATCTTTTATAACTGCCTCTGGAACTGGTGTATTGGGATACTCGTTGGTTGTCAGGTATTCAGGTCCACTCCACCAAAGTGAACAATCAGATAACTCTTGGGGGTTCATTCCTCTGGATATTAAATCCGCTGGGTTCTCGTCGGATGGTACATGACGCCACTGCGACATGTCGGTCAGTTCTTGTATTCTTGAAATACGGTTCGCAACAAATGTTTTAAGCTGATAGGGTTCTTTGTTTATCCATGATAGGACAATCATAGAATCCCACCATAAGAAAGTATGCTGTATCTCACATTGTATCGAAGATTTAATCTTTCGAATTAGCTTAGCTAATAATAAGGCTGCACAAAGTTCCAACCTTGGTATGGTTGTTCTCTTTATGGGTGATACACGAGATTTACTCGAAATTAGGTGCACTTGGATTTTTCCCTCATTTGTTATTGATTTACAATAAACAGCCGCACCGTAAGCTACTTCCGATGCATCAGAGAACCCATGCAATTCTATCACTGCAGGATTTTCCTGTAAAATGCACCGACCAATTGTTAAGCTGTTTAGATGTTGTAGCGACTCAATAAACTTCTTCCACTCTTGTTCTTCCTTTGATGGCAGTAAGTCAACCCAGTCAATTTTTAATAGCCAAAGCTTCTGAAGCATTATTTTTGCTTTAGTTATAACCGGTCCTAACAGGCCCAGGGGGTCAAACAGTCTTGCAATCGTGGAAAGAACATCTCTTTTACTATAGGAAGATTTCAAATCAGGTTTTACGTGAAATGCAAAACAATCAACACTTTGATTCCAAAAAACTCCTAGTGTTTTGGTTTCCTCGGGATTCGAAAAAGTATAATTTTCTTCATTGCTATGTACAAGTGTTTTATCATTACTGCACCATTTATGTAAAGACATTCCTGCCTTTTTGAACATTCCCACTAATTGTTTTTGAAGCTCTTCTGCCTCATTCAAAGTTCTTGCACCACTAAGTATATCATCTATATACATGTCTCTCAACACGACCTGAGCTGCTAATGGAAAGTGGTGGGCTTCATCTATAGCTAGTTGTTTCAACGTTCGCGTAGCCAAGAATGGAGCGCTAGTGGTGCCGTACGTGACTGTGTTTAACTCGTAGGTTTTTATGGGTTCATCTATTCCCTCTTTCCACACGATTCGTTGTAACCTCCTCTGATCTGGATGACTCCATATCATGCGGTACATCTTCTGAACGTCCGCAGTGAATGCAAAAATGTGAGTTCTGAATCGAATCATTATCGAAAGGAGGTCATCTTGCGGCACCCCTCCATTATATTGTAGAGAATTTAACGAAGTTCCGCTGGTTGTTACAGAAGAAGCATTAAAAACTACCCGAAGTGGTGTAGTATTACTCTCTGGACGATATACGCCTAAATGGGGTATAAAATACATACCCTCTTCTTCATTATCTGTAACCTCAATCATATGACCCATTGCTTTGTACTCGGCCAAAAAGTTCTTATACAACTCTAAATAAGAAGGCTCTAATTTCAGTTTATTCCATAATGAATTAAGTCTTCTAACAGCAATGGCTCTAGATCTGCCTAAGCACGCTGGATTTTCTTTTAGGGGCATTTTCACTATATATTTCCCTGTTTCATCTCTCGTATGGCTTTCCAAAAAGTGCTCCTCACAAATTACAGTTTCTTTATTTTTTATCGGCTCTGATTCGATATTCTCAATTTCCCAAAAACCTCTCAATAATTTATCTAAATCAACGCTATCTTTAACAAGCCCACAGTGTATCTTATTTACATTAGAAGCTAGTACATTTCCACTAACAATATATCCAAAGACTGAATTTTGCAAAATTAATTTAGTGTCTAAGGGATGTATTTGACCAGGAATTAAACTCTCGTAGAATATTCCAGCTCCTAATAATGCATCTATGCTACCAGGTACATCAAAATTTTCATCTGCTAGTTTTATTTTGTTAAATCCCTGTTTGTTTACATTCAGGCGTTCCGAAGGTACGAATGAATCCGTTATTCGCGGTACGATTAAAAGATCTAGATTTGTTTGGAAACTCATATCTGCATTCGTTAACGTTGCATTAGCTTTTGACTTCACATTCATCGAAATATCATTTAAACCTGACAAAACTCTATTTATTTTTTCTTTCCTTAATCCTAGCCTTTCGGCGCATGAAAGAGTGATCAAGTTACACATTGATCCCGAATCCATCAAGCATCGCAATTTTTGAGTATTACCCCTCTCATCCTTAATAAAACAGTTAATTGTACTCAGTAAAACAATTTTACAGCTGTCATCACTTCTCGTTGTAAATAATTTATTAGGTAACTCACTGCTTGTTGATGGCATAAACTCTGCCGAGAACGGCGAAAGATTTTGCCCTTCATTGGAAGAATTGCGAGTCTCTTGGTTCCCAACATAGTCCGCTCTAAACTCATTCTTTTTGTCAGACTGGTCTGCAATTTTCTCTTGAGAAAAACAAAGCGTGTAGTGATGTGATTTTAGACAAAAACTACACCTGCATTTTGATTTACATAGCGCAATTTTATGCTGAGCAAGACAATTAAAACATAATTTATTATTTTTAACAACATTTAATCTCTCATTAACTGATAGTTGTTTATAATTAGTGCATCGATACAAAGGGTGGGATTCTGAGCATAATATGCATTTAGAATTTTTCATATCAGAAAAAAACACTTTCGACACATTTTTTGAGTTTGGGTATCTACGAGATGCATTATAATTCTCTGACGGTATTCCTCGCGAAGTTGTATATAGATCGACTTCCTGGGATAATTTTAAAGGGTTAAACCAACCATCTGCTTCCCTTATGCTAATATGGGATGCGGTCTCTTTATCTAGAGTCTGGAATATTTTATCCGATACAATTAGTTGGTTTAAAGTCTTAAAATCTGTGACCTTTCTCAATTTTAAATAGTACTCCCAACTTGTTGCTAAACGTGACGAAAACTGAACACAAGTCTCGCCTTGCTGACGAGTTGCTTTTCGAAACTGCTCTAAACAAGCTTGTGGCGTTGGCTCAAATTCCCTCAAAATTAATTCTTTTACTTTTCCATAATCCCCAATTTCCTCGTCTTTCAAATATATAATTATATTAGAGGCTTTCTCACCCATTAAATTTAAAAGAATTTCGGCCTTATATTTATTTGGAACACTTTTTGCTATGAAAGCCCTCTCTAGGGAAGAAAAGAATAAGCCCCAGCCTTCAGCTTTACTTGGTAATTTCAGTGTTAGTGTTCGAATACTTTTTAATAACGCATCCAAACTGCACAACTCAGCATCCTTCTCGGATGATACTTCTGATCTACTTTCGGCTTTTAATTTCTGTAGCTCAAGTTCTGCTTTAGCTCTTTCGAGCCTAATATTTTCTAACGTTATCTGACGTTGTTCTTCGCTTCTACGTTCTTCAATGATCGAGTCCGCGATATTCATAACTTGCTCTGGGTCATTTTTATACAGTTCACTATTCGATATGACATTATTTAAATCAGCGACAGTCATTTTGTCATTTATTTTCTCATTTATCTCTGTGGCAATAAGCCTTAAATCTTGCTTTAAAGCGTTCTTAAACATATCTCTTACACTATAAACAACAGTAAAATTTCACTCACTCTCTAATGGCTTCCCGCGTAGTCCAACGGTTTCTCTCTCCACTATAACACAAAGGCACTACGTAAAGAAAACTTCCTGTTATGTATCCATGGGTAGCTGCTCCTGACTCTGGACGGACCAATAAAATGTTAGATCTTGGGCTCTATTCCACAAGAAATTTCACACACAATAATTAACTCTCATAGTGTTTAATCTCTTTATTCCTCTCTCTAATGAATAAAGCTAGCTCTCTTACTCTGTCTCTCTCAGAGCTATACAACAACACTGACTCCCCCCTCTCTGGTCAGGGAGTGTCCCTCATAGGGTTGCTACATTTTTGGTATGACGCTTTCGTAGACGGGTTGCTACATTTTTGGCATCTGCCAGAACATATACGATGCTATTTAAAATGAATCTTTTCTCCGATATTAGTTCTCCGAGTTCCCGATCCTCTCCACGATGGTGACATAGATTTATTTTTTTTAGCAAATGACGGTGAGGCCCAACGGATTGCTACAACTAAACTGATTAACTTACATGTGTGGGTCGGAGAAATAGGTTTGCAAAATATTTCAAAATCGAGGTTATAATTACAACTTGTGATAATATCATGCAAATTCTTTGAAATAGTTTTATTTCAGTTTTTTTAGATTTCGGTTAAACATTTTAGATCACTCTCATCTACGACAGGTAAATCAAAGACGAAAGGGCTGTACCCATTACTGGTATGAGCGTAGGTAGAACAGCAGCGAACGTTTTTTAACCAATCACAGAACTAATCAACAACTTCTCGCTTTGGGTGACGCATTGGTGTCATCTGTAAGTGCGAAGACATTTAGTTCGGCGATTAGTTAATTTTTTGCGACGCCTTTTCCGTTGACGCTGACAGAAGCAGTGTGAACAGTGCCTTAGTCCTTGTCCACACTGCATTCAGAGCCCTGCAATACTTCGTTGGCTCCACGATTGTAGGCATGATTTGTAATTGGTCACGTGGTCAATGAATTGAGCTTTGTGGCTGGTTAAAATTTTTAGCGCTGACGCTACGCAACGCTGTTGTGAAGCCGAGAATTACGACTCCAAAATGGGAAACCGTATCGGAACAAGTGGTAGCAAATGAGCGAATAGTTAAGCCAGTCAAAAAGGTGAAACAAGAAAAAGCGTTGTGTAATAAATCAAGTTACAATGCGACATGAAAGATAACCCAGATAGGTTGTCTCAGGTAACATAGATTAAGTAGAATATTTACTTTAGGTTAACAGCACTTAGCTTAGCAAGAAAATATTTAACCCTACATATAGCCTGACCCACGTGCTAAGCATATTACAATACTCAAATTATTCATACCAAGGAAACAATATCTACTACAGTAAATTAAATTACAGACAAGGGGTTTAAGGAGCAAATAAGAAGTTTATTTTAACTAAACATAATGAAAAAAAAGGGAATACTTAATTGTATACAGTCAAGCCATGCCATGCCCCTCGCTCCATACTCAACACACGCTCCGAAAAGGTCACCAACCTCCTACACGTCCAAGGGCTGTCTCCCGCTACTTTTTCGAAGCTAGCCTGACAAGCCAAGCTGTACTTCGCGCCTGCGCAATACAGGCTCAATACACCAGATTTGGCGTGCATCGCCTTTTTTGGCAATAAATCATTTTTCTTTTCTGCCAATGTATGGCAGTTATGAGAGACAGTTATAAAGACCTGAATATTAATGGATATACTCCATGAGCCTTTATAACACTCTCCCCCTTCACCAAGTGAAGAAAAAAAACACATGAGGGAAAATTTCCCAAAGAGAGTTGAGTTCAATGTGCTAGGAGTGGGAGTTGGCAGGCTTACAAAAAGTTACATTGAAGATCCTTTGGAAAAATGTGATCACACCAGTGCATTACAATGTATTACATTGAAGACCCTAGATGAGGGAAAAATATCATTACTGCTCATATTGAGTCTAATTTACAATGGTGTACATTGGAGATCCTAAATGAGGGAAAAAAATTTACTCCTAATTTTGATTATATGAACATAAAAGTACAAGTTACACAGGGTATGTACATTATACAAAAGAACATTAAACACTTCATGTCGGCTGGCCAGCCATTGAAAAAAAAACAAAGAAAAAACACAAAAAACAACCCTGTAAAAATTCACTTAGAAAAAAATTAAAGTTACATTGAAAAGCGATTAATGTCAATTGCAAAAATTATGTGTCCTATATAGCCAAAGTGTCATGGATAGACAAAGTGGAAGCACTAATAACAGTCAACACTGTGACAGAGAGCATGGTGTCATACACAAGAGTGTCATTAATAAGTGAAAAGTATAGAGACACCTTGAATGAAGAAAATAACTTGTAACACAGTGTATCACACTGTACCATGCATATTACAAATAGTAAAAACAAATGTGCATAAAAACTTAAAAAAACAAGTGCAAAAAAATTGTGTTGGGATATACATTATGGTGAGTATATACCCTAAAATCATAAATTGTAGGACACTATAACATTCACAAACAAATATACAATATAACACAAAAGTACATGAATATATACAAGAAACAGTTGATGCATTACCCACTTCACAAAGCTAACAGGTGAGTTACATTTAACATGGAAACTATAAAAACTTCACCTATATGCAGCAGGTGATGTACAACTGCAGGAGATAGTGACCATGTTGAGGTCGAGAACCTTCAAACCTGTATACAGTACATAACAGGCTTCAATACTTTTCTGGAAAGCTGGTCACCCATAAAAAATACACAAAAGAATAAGTTAATACAATACATATATTTACAAAAATGTGAGGACTTATTCCTGAGAAATGAAGAAAAAAATTGCCTTGTACAATAAAAAAACAACTTCATTTCTCAAAAGACAAAATCGAGAATCTTTTGGCTGATTAAAATATCACAGGTTGCACATAAGGTACAACAACAGAACATATTCAAGGAAACTCACAGATGAAGAAAAAAAGACAAACTGATAGATGATATCAGATGATGTTTCCTGCAATTCAGGCAAAGTGTGAAAGAAAACTTAATTATTGACTATTGCTAGGCTATTTACAATGGTATATGGGAGAACCAAATGAATTTGATTGCATATTATTATATTTTGTATCAACAAAGTGGTTAACTTAGCATTTTACATTACTATTGGTAGACTCAATAACAACAGAACTTTAGAATTAAGAGTGAATACTATTATAAGCTTATAGAGGTTAAAGAACAAAGGTTGTGCATAATTAACAGATATTATGAATGGAGTAACTTCACAGATATTAAAAACTTTAAAAAGATACAGAGGTATACCATATGCAGCAAGAGTCCTAGTCCATACAGGAAGACAGGCAGAAGAAGAGTTGGACGTGCCAATCGCTGGGTTGTCCATCAACTGGAGAAGACGTGCGCGCAAACATCTTTCCCAGAACTCTATTTCCTCGGCCTGAGGTTGTAGGGGCAGGGCTTCTTCACTGCAGTAGGAATTTCTCGCATCTTGGGGTCTGTTGTTTCTGGCGGTGGAGGACTGGCATGGGAGAGACCAACTGGATCCTGGATTTCAGTCGATTCTATCTGGAGCTGAGGAGTTTCAAGAAGCATTGATGGCTGGTGGAATGACAACTGCTCGTCTGCTAGACTTGCTTCTGGGACCTGGAACTCATCGTCTGGAGCAGGAGGAAACAGTTCTCCATCAGGAAAGTACCCCTCAGTGGCATCCATGGAATGGTCATCCTCTGGAACCCTTGAACGACTGGAGTCCAGCACTGGATCTGAAGGATTGGACACTGGAACAGGCATCTGGGCAACTGGATGAAGAGAACTAGGGCACACAGAATCATTAGTAGTGGGAGATGGATTCGTCTGCCTCTCTAATAAATGCCCTTTACGAGCTGGGGCCTTTATCAGCCTGTTCACATGGATGAGCGAAGCCTGTGATATTCTATCTTCCAGTGGTCGAATGACCACAGTCACATTTGAGCGGAATTTCTCAATTAAGAATGGTCCCTTGAGAAATTGGGTGAAGTGAGTTTTATATTTCACATAAACAATGTCACCCTCCTTTAGCCTTGTGTCTCTTCTTGCTCTATTGAGCTTCCTGTGAGAGTTTGCTTGACTTATGGATGTATTGTTGAAACACAGTGACCAAATGGCTTTAGTTTGTGCCACAATATTATCAATGAGGGACCCTTTGTCAAGATGAGGAAAGTCATCGAAGAATCTCTCCGAATCAGTTAAGAGGGCTAAAGCTCTTCCAAAATGGACGACAGCAGGGGAGTGACCTGTTGTAGAGTGGATGGTAGAGTTGTATAGTGAGGCATGTATTAGGATGGCTGTGTCAAATGGTACTCCTTGGGCTTGCAAAGTTGAGATCGACGACTTGATAGAGGCATTAATCCTTTCAGAGACTCCATTTGCCTCAGGATGGCCAGGTGAATAGTGTGCCAATCTGATTCCAGCCATATCCAATAGCCTTTTGAATACCACAGAGGTAAATTGTGGGCCAAGATCAGTAAGAATATGGCTTGGTCTGCCAAACATGGCAATGTACCTAAATATAGCCTTGGTTACTCTGTCAGCTGTGGTTGACGGCATGTCCTCTAGGACCAAAAAGCGACTGAAGTGGTCAATTATGGTGAGGACCGAGTGACCATTGCGGAAGGGACCAACAAGATCCAGTGATACAAGTTGGCCTGGTGCAGTAGGAAGTGGTGCAGACTGGACTGGAGCAACCGCCACTCTTCTTTTTTTGTGGATTAAACATTGTGTACATGAGGCAACATAGTTGGCACAATCAATGTATGCCCCTCGCCACCAATACTTCTTGGCGAGAGCCTCGTATGTTTTTTGAAGACCAAAGTGGGACAAATGAGCCAAGCGAAGTGCCTTTGGCCTGAGAGCTGACGGTAACACAATGTACTCTTCTCTTGATAATCCCGTCTTTCCAGCGTAAAATAATAGGTTTGACTCTGGGTGCACAAAAAGGTTCTTGGGCACATCCTTTGCCCTGTTGATTAACTTATTGAAAATTTCTGAGAGTTCCTTATCCCTGAGCAGTTCCTTCAAGATTGTTGCTGAAGAGATTTCATTCTCTGGGTCAGCAACTTCTGACGTTATGATGGTGAATATCTTTTGTAGCTGCTTTGCAGCTTCACACTTAGAGATTGAACTGTGTGTGTTTACATCCTGAGGAGTGGTGGAGGAGTGGGAGGAGGCAGCAAAGGGAGGCAAATTAGGTTTAATATGAACATTACTATTGTGGATCAGAGCAGAAGTACAATTCATTACCTTAGCATGGGTATTATCAGGTACAGAAAAATATGAGTTAGAGCAAGAACTAGGCTTTACAACATGAGTAGAAATACAAGTGTTATTGCTATTGACATTTCTAGCATTTACATGAGATACCTTATGAGGTGAATTATCTACCTCTATAGAATCACTATTACCATACAACATATTACTATTATTATTATTAAGTACTTTATCATACTGAGCAGGTTCCTCAGAATCCAAAGTAACTACAGGTAAAATTTGCTTTGAATTAATTAAATTAGCATTGGTATTAAGGTCTTGGGTTATAACATTAGGTGTGCGAGAAAAATAGTCTGGTAACACATTAGAAGTTCCACTGACATGAATAAATTTAAAAGAATACTCAGATAGAGACATTAACCATCTTGTGGTGATGGATGCAGGAGAAGTTGTTTTCTTGTAGTGCATAAGAGGTTTACTATCTGATAAAACAAAAAATTCTCTATTATACAAGTACTGTTTGAAGGATTGCACACCTTTTGCTATAGCCATGAGTTCTAATTTGAGAGCAGGATAATTCCTCTCAGCTTTATTTAATGATTTACTAAAGTAAGAGACAGGTAATAGCTGACCATCAAAGTCTTGTAATAGCACTGCAGAAATTGCTTCTTTGGAAGCATCAGTATTAACATAAAAAGTGTTATCAAAATTAGGTTGTCTGATAAAAGGCGAAGAAAAGAAAATCTTTTGTAGTGACTGGAATGCATTAGAAGCTTCATCAGTCCAATTAAAAGGTACAGACATAGAAGTCATTGAAACCAGAGGGGCAACCAAATTAGAAAAGCGTGGAATTAAGTGTCTATAATAATTACAAACACCTAGGAAACGTTTCAACTGTTTTTTCGTTTTTGGAGTTGGAAATGAAGTCACCTTTATGATATTAGAAGAAATTGGGCTTATAGTGTTCTGCGACACTTTAAAACCTAGGTAATCTACTTCAGTTTGATGGAATGAACACTTTGGAGGATAAGCAGTAATATTATTTTTGGTAAAAACAGAAAGAAGAGCTTTTAATTTCTGACAAGACTCTTGAAATGAATTCGCACAGATGACAATGTCATCTTGGTAAGCAAAGATACCCAACTCATTGGTTTCCTCAATGAGAGTATCAACTAGAGCTTGGAAAAAGGATGCTGCACTACGCAGTCCAAAAACTAAACGTTTATATTTAAACTGACCCCACATGGAAGTGAAACTCAGGCGGTCTTGAAATTTTTCAGGTAAATCAATTTGATGGTAAGCACTTTTTAAGTCCAAGGTGGTGAAGTAGCGATACTGAGCTATATTAGAAATTATGTCATTAATCTTAGGTAAAGGATACGATGAATTCATAATTATCTGATTAATGAGACGTAGATCCAAAGCAAGTCTGAACTTTTGTGGAGCAGAAGAGTTTAATTGCTTCTTTTTAACAAGCAATATTGGGCAAGCCCAATCAGAGATTGTTCTCTCAATGATACCTGCCTCCACAAGTTCATCAATTTGCTTTTTAGTCTCAGCTTGCAAAGACTGAGGAATGGGAAATGGAAGAGTCTTAAGAGGGAAGTCATGGTCAAAATTCAAATTTGGAATCACACGATCAGTGTGTCCTAAAGACTTGGACGACGAAGAAAAAGCTGTGGCATAATTGCTCAACAGTTGTGACATTTGAGAAATTTCTCCAGGATTCAAATGGGAAAGCTTAAAGTCATTAAGATTAAATTCTGACTTTCTTAAATTTAATATTTCAGGAGATGCAGTAATAAGATTTACAGATTCACTGACTGAGGTAGTTCGAGCATGAGAAACAGATAACTGCTCATCTAAAGAAGACACATGACCCAACACAGCATTTTTGTTTACATGAACTGGCTTATTGGACAAATTTTCAATTAAAATAAATGATTTAATCACCTTAGAGGATTGCTGAGTAGCAGGAGTTGAACTATTATCACTTATAGAATCTGGTTGCTCATCACCAGATATATTATTTGCAATAATGGATGGATGAACTAACAGATTTGGATTTTTAACAACAGGTTCAAAGAATAAATCAGAATTTGAATTGATTATTGGAGCACTGATTTTAACAAAGGAAGAAGAATTTGGTTTGATTATAGATTTAGAAACAAGAGTAGCATTCTGAGCATTTACAACAACATGAGAATGTACACCTTGATTTTCAGAATCAATAAAAGGAATGACAATGTCATCAAATGTGATGGAAGCTTGTGAATTTGATATATCCACATGAAATTTAGTAAGAAAATCATAACCAATTATGGCAGAAAAAGACTTATCATTCAAATTTGTAACAAAAAATGGATGTTTGAAGAATTTCTTCTCAAGTTTGAAAGATAAATTGATACATGAAGAGAAATTGACAGAAGAGTTGATGGTTGATATAGACACCTGTCTAGAAATGTTTTTATAATTAAGAGATTGTTTGTTCATGTGGAAAAATGACTGGTCGAGTAACGAGATAGAAGAACCTGTGTCTATTAATCCAATAATAGTTGTTTGAGGAAATTTTATATTAACCATAGGTAATTTAGCAGAAGTTTGAGCACTACATATCCTTTCGATGACAATTTTGCTATTAGTATGTAATGCATTATCATTAACAGGGATCTCACACTGAGTAGCAGTGGAGTTCATAATTTTGATAGCAGCAGAAGTTTGACAACCAACAGAAGAAAAACTTTGTTGAACATTATTACACTGCACATTAAGATTATCAGTACCTCTACTATTTACAGAAACATTTGAGCACTGTTGTGCCAAATCACTATTATTGACATAATTAGGAATATAAAGGTCATAATTAGGACTATTAACATTGGCTGATGAGGAATACTGGAGAGACGAAGGTATATCAGCATTAGCTTGTCTCATTGCAGGGTTAGAAGAATCATAAACAAAGGAAGAGGCATCAGGATTTAGATTCGAGTTCCTCACAGTGTGTGAGTTCTGCCTAGTAGAGTTATTTAACTGCCTGCTTCTATTATTTGGACCAGAAGATGACTGCTCCCTACGAAAATCCTTTTGAAACTTATAGCATTTTGCAAAAGTGTGACCTGTCTTATAGCAATATTGACAGACAGTCTTTGAAACTTTCTGTCTGGACTCATTTGCAGAACAAGGTGTTTGCATATATTCATTGCATTCAGTGTCACATGACCAAGTCGAGGATGATTGAATCGCATTTATTTGGTTCTTAGTCATATTCAGTGAATTGAGCTGTTCTTTGATAACCTGAATTTCAGCGAGCAGCTCTTGCAACTGCAAAGCACTACCCACAGACTGGGTTGAAGTGCTGTAAGATTCTAATTGCTGCAAAGTATCAGCTCTATCAACTGCAGCCTGGAAACATTTTATGTTTTCACTTAATAGTTGCACCTTAATACTCTGAGGGACAGCCTTAATTAACTCGACAAATTTAATCTCATTAAGGGCATCAGGATTCTTAACAGAGGGATGTAATTTTGAAACCTGAACTGAAATTCTGTGAGCAAGATTTCTAATTGACTCTGCAGGTAGAAGAGTTATGGTGTTCTGAGGGTGCAATAAGGCAGTGTTTACAGAATGAATAGGATCAAAGAAGGATTTCAACCCTTGCAACAAAAATTCATGATCTTCTGTGTCCAACAACTCAGAAGTACTTATGACATACTTTAGAGCAGGCCCTACCAATTTCGACCTGATAAATATAGCTGTTTCAGCGCCTGACCAATTATTTACTCTCGCTAAGTCCCTGACTTGCTTAGAGAAAAATGACAATAATTCTCCATCACCTTCAAAAGGTTGAATGGTTACATTGAATCTATTGTCTACCTCGCTAGCCATGTCCAAGAAAGCAAAAAGTAAAAGAACTGGACTAAAATTCTCAAGGATCACACAAAAGATAACATAACTTGAGTTTTACACATTCAACGTGTAAACAAAAATTTGCAGAAAGCAGTGAACCATAAAATGCAAGAGAAGAATTCCATTGGAGATAACATGAACCAGCAAATGACAAAATGTAACGAATTATGGATATAATTTAGAAAAGAAGTATATTAAAAGTTATGTATATACAAAATGGGATACTATTCAATAATACACTTTTCAAATATTATGCTTGAGTTCACCATAGCTTAATTATCATTAAAAAAGTTTCAGCATAAATGTCACTTATCAGTCAGAAATATTATATGAACTCAGATATGATAGGTTGCATGAATGACACAAAATTAGCACTTTATATTAAATGAATTTATATCAATAATGAAGTTTAAATCAATAATTGTAATTCAAAAAGCAATAAAATATATCCTTTACACATAAAAAATCAATCAATATAACACAAATTCCAATCTTAAATAATATTCAATGTTAAATACTCAGATACTCATAAAATCACTGTATAATTAAATAATTGCACATAACAAACATAGCTTCGTTCATGCTCTATTATAAAAAAATGCATCATGTGGTACAGAAAAAGCAAACTGAATGAAATTTTAGCATTATTAAGATACATATATATTACTTATTAATAAAGAGAACAACATTATAACCATGGGGAATAGTAAGATGCATTTTTTCATTACTCACATAGGTTAAAGAATTAAAAAAATGTTACCGCTAAATGAGACAAATACCCTTAAATATTAAATTAATTTTAAGGACTGGTCAACCGGTACCAAATGTTGTGAAGCCGAGAATTACGACTCCAAAATGGGAAACCGTATCGGAACAAGTGGTAGCAAATGAGCGAATAGTTAAGCCAGTCAAAAAAGGTGAAACAAGAAAAAGCGTTGTGTAATAAATCAAGTTACAATGCGACATGAAAGATAACCCAGATAGGTTGTCTCAGGTAACATAGATTAAGTAGAATATTTACTTTAGGTTAACAGCACTTAGCTTAGCAAGAAAATATTTAACCCTACATATAGCCTGACCCACGTGCTAAGCATATTACAATACTCAAATTATTCATACCAAGGAAACAATATCTACTACAGTAAATTAAATTACAGACAAGGGGTTTAAGGAGCAAATAAGAAGTTTATTTTAACTAAACATAATGAAAAAAAAGGGAATACTTAATTGTATACAGTCAAGCCATGCCATGCCCCTCGCTCCATACTCAACACACGCTCCGAAAAGGTCACCAACCTCCTACACGTCCAAGGGCTGTCTCCCGCTACTTTTTCGAAGCTAGCCTGACAAGCCAAGCTGTACTTCGCGCCTGCGCAATACAGGCTCAATACACCAGATTTGGCGTGCATCGCCTTTTTTGGCAATAAATCATTTTTCTTTTCTGCCAATGTATGGCAGTTATGAGAGACAGTTATAAAGACCTGAATATTAATGGATATACTCCATGAGTCTTTATAACAAACGCTGCAGAAGCAATGTGAACAGTGCCTTACTGGTTCGAGATCATTCCTCATCAGTTCCTGGATCGACCTGCATGCTATAAATAAAATCGAGAGTATGTTATAAGAAAAATGAGTAAAAATGTATGAAAAGTTGTTATAGTTTTCTCTTTACGCCTATATATCAAAATCAATGCCTTCAGAACTTCAAATGAATGTGTAAAACTTAGTAAAACCGTTTGTTGATAGTAATATTTATGAAGGTAGACGTCTATCATTGTACCTCACAAAATTCTATAAAGACGTTTTGTGGTTTTTAATCATATGGACAAATTAATGACGTACCAGAATGCTTTTCAGTTCAAGGGAACATTTAAGAACAATAAAATAAAAAAATATCGAAATTAAATGTTTACCTAAATATCATATAATCATTGTTAAATTTTAGCACTGAATCACATTGAGCGCTATAAGTAATTCCATCGATCGGACATTTGACCGTATTTTTTAATAAGTAATTATGGGGAAACACTCGTAACAGATAAAACAAGAAGTGATTTGTTAGTAATTAATTATCTTAGTAAAAATAGTTCTTTGTACAAACATACACTCATGGACAAAAAAATTAGCGCACCAAGAAATAATTGCGGGATCGTAACGAAACTTGCAATGAAGGTACATGTCGGGGAGATATGCAAATGATTAGAAATGCAGCGTGATTGCGCATTACGTACAGCCGGTAGAGGGCGTTCAACATCGTACTCTGTGGAGTATAAAACAGGTAACCAAAGCTTGTTTGAGTGTGCTGAATCATTTACAAAGGAAGAGCTGAGATAGACATGCCATTACGCCGTGTTAGAAGACAATATAAACAGTTGTCGCAGTTTGAGAGGGGGAGAATCGTCGGGATGATGGAAGCTGGGTGGTCAGCTAGGCAAGTAGCTCGTCAATTTGGCCACTCTGATTGTGTTGTGAGGAGGTGTTGGGACCAGTGGACCCGAGAGATGTCATGTACTCGAAGACCAGGCTCAGGACGCCCTCGACAGACCAGTCGTCGAGAAGACCGCCACATCGTAAGAAATGCACGCGTACAGCCAACTGCTTCATCGGCCGCCATCCAGGCACAGGTAGCACCTTCACTAGGGGCCTCTGTGTCTTCTCGAACCATACGAAGGCGCCTGGCTGAAGGACAGTTGGTATCGCGGCGCCCATTACGTGTGCTGCCCTTGACGCCCACCCATCGACACCTCCGTTTGGAGTTTTGCCGCGCACGAGGAAACTGGACTGCAGCGGAATGGAATCAGGTCGTCTTTCGCGACGAATCCAGATTCAATCTCGGCAGTGATGACAATTGTGTTCGTGTGTGGAGAGCCCGTGGTGAACGCTTAAATCCTGCCTTTGCTGTACAGCGACACATCGCTCCCACAGCTGGTGTGATGGTATGGGGTGCCATTGCCTACAATACACGGTCACCCGTAGTATTGTTCCGTGGCACCATGACAGCCCAGCGGTATGTTCATGAAATCCTGCAACCACATGTGTTGCCACTCATGCAACGGCTCCCAGGAGCCATTTTTCAACAAGACAATGCTCGGCCTCAGACGGCAAGGGTGTCACAAGACTCTCTCCGCACTGTTACTACCCTTCCTTGGCCTGCCCGATCCCCAGATTTGTCTCCAATCGAGCATATCTGGGATCATTTGGGACGACGAGTTGGGCATCCCACGAGTTTGAACGAACTAGAGGCAAGGTTACAGCAAATATGGAACGAAATGTCTCAAGACATCATACAGAACTTGTATGACTCAATGCCCGATCGTATCGCATCGTGCATTCGCGCTAGAGGGGGTCCAACGGAGTATTAACTCCTCCGTTCTTTTGCCTTTTTCTCTGAAATAAATTATCCCTTTTCTTTGATTTTCTTATCATTTACTTATATCAAAGTAGTAATTACGTATGTAAAATTTCGTTTCATTTTGACGACTCCTTCTTGGTGCGCTAATTTTTTTGTCCATGAGTGTATAACGATTGCTTTGTTGGGAGTTTTTTTTCAAGGTAAATATTCTACAATGGCTCATACATGCGTTATCCGTCTTATGAGAATAATGTACAAATATTTGCTTATTTTTTTTCTCAGAATTATACAAGTACGCCGTATTCTTAATGAAAAAACAATATCCAAGTACTCTGCTCACCAAAACATAACGAATATTTTAAAGAAATATGCAACGAATGCGAATCCTTTCAACGCTTTTTTAATTTTGTTAAAACAATAGTAAGAAAGAAATCCTTTTTTACACTATAATATTAATTAGTATTGTAAGCGTATTAAGAAAATATTGCATATTATACTAATAATTTGTAATGTTATCGTTTCATATGAAAATTAATAGAAAAGATATTCACTGTTTAACATATAATCCGGTATTAGTAAAAAAAATACGCTTTACCTATCTAGAAGTAATTTAATAATCATTAGTATAGTTTACACACACAAGTACTACATATTTATTTTTTTCCACGTGATCGTTAAACCATGATTCCTTACATGATTTAAGGATATATACATAAATGAATATTTAAATTACTAATTTAACTTCGGAAATGTTATTCCTCCCTCAAGGAATTTATGCAGTTCAAGATTTTTCCTCCTTACCACTTTGAATACTTATCGGTCATGTGAAAAGGTTTATGAGAAAATTATTTTCTGCTTGCATCATCGAAATTTTAACTAAAATTATTCTCGCGTTGTGTCTTAGATTAACAGGCAGTATACCGCTATGGTTTGTTTGACCGTTACTGATATTTTAGAGCATTTTCAAAATATTAAGCGACACGTCGTTTTTTAATATTTTGTGCACAAGAACAACTCACAATCTCTAATGAACATATCGTTTAGACTCTGGAGACTTTTGATGCGCTGGAATCTCGAGCCAATACATCGCTAATTAAAAGTTAAGCGAAATTTATAACTGAAATCTACAATATACTGATGTTTCCAACGCTACTTTGCGTAAAAGGCAACTTCTTAAAAACGTAAGCAGCAGGATCTCTGAATTTTCTCTTTTATGGCCTTAGATGTGTTCAGTAGCGGATCATTGCGCGCTTGAGGCTCCCTATTGTCAGGGGCCTCTGAAAATCAGCAGCTTCAAAAGGAGATACATTCTTGGGGGAGCCTCAAAACTACGGTGGTTTTTGAGCCATCCAAGTGTTTGATCCGCTACTAAATGTGTTCGTGGTTAAAAAGCATGGACAAGTATTCCATTGGGCCCGAGTTCGTCAACGTTGGTCGTTGATTTTAAATTTTCCCTTAGTACTTGCCATTTTGTGTGTTTATCCTTCGCCCCCGTGTCCTCATGTTTTCACAACATCTTAACTAAGATACCACGTGAGTTGCACAAAGCACATTTTTTTCCATCCCTTTGTCATAGCTTTTTCAAACTCAGTCATATCGAATTCTCAGTTTGATTTACTGTTGCTTCTGGTTTGAATTTCCATGTTCTTGATATTATACGAGGACATCATTTTGTGGGAACTCTTAGTTTTACAGAAGTGCCATTTTGTTGCTAAGATCAACCAATTAACCCTTCAGCGGGCGCGCCAATTTTTGGAACACTAGCAGGCGCGCGTTGCACAAAGTGCAACGTCTCTTTCAACTTTGATTATTCCTTTTGTAATAAACATTTTTTTTCAAATCGAAAATAATAATTCTGCGTTTTATGACAAGATATAAAAATGTTGATAATATTGAGATATATTTATAATTAAAGGCCAAAGAATGCAGATACAATCGTCTTATTTCAAAACTGTCTGGTTTAATGCATGTAAGGAAAACTTGCGAATCGATTCCAAAACCTAAAAAAACAATGAGATTGTCCATCTTCGTGATATGCGAAATACCGTGTAATAGCTGCACATTTGATCTACTACATCAACTCCTGCTTTTGTCGTATTGCAATCCAGTGTAATCGCTGGTTTACCTCGGTTAAATCACGACTAACAATGAATAGAAAGGAATACAAGGTCAGAAAATCAGACCTATAAATAGATAGCTATAAATAGAAACTGCTTAGAACATTCAAACCTTAGTTGTAAAAACAAACCATTCAAAATAACGAAAATGTTGCACTTCATACACGGGCGCGCCCGTTGAAGGGTTAAGGGCGGAATCTGCTCTGTTCCGTTAGGTGTCTGCCTAGTTAAAATTTCGAATACGTACCTGAGTTGACAAAATATTTCGGCAGATCTCACAACTAATCATCGCTTTTTGGCGTGACAAAAATACACTAATATAATCAATAGAAATCTACATATTAAATCACGTTTAGAGTTGAAAAAATAACGTAAGGAACTTCGTTCCTGACGGGGGTCCCCCGACCGCACAATTTTTTTTCCATAAAATTTTAACCAGACAGATGATGATTCCAAAAGCAGATGTCTCCAAGTGAATGGGAAATGACCAGCTCAAAATATCTAAATTACTGATTTATGCAGCGTTCTTTAATTTTTTTTCCCTTTGGACTTGGGATTTTCCACATTTTATGTACTGTTAATAAAAGGGAGAAAATGTTGTCATTTATAATATTTTAAATGTTTTGTTCGAAGTCTGCTATGGGCTCTATTCTCCTGTTTTTGTCAGAATAAGTATTCAACATCAAATGATCGTTATAACATTGATAAGTAACTCGCCAAATTGTTAAAACCCTTTTTCGAGCTAAAGGGGCGAAAACAAGTTCCTAATATCCTATGTAGAAAAATGATAGCAAAATCTTATTAAAATATTCTTGAAAACTGTCTTAAAATTTATGAAAACCGAACAAAAGTTTATAAACCGGGATAAATTTACAAATTACTGCTGTCATTTAAAAAATATAGTATTAAATATTAACGCGAAGGAAATTATTTTTGTCGGTTTGAATTTTATAACACTGAAATTTGAATATGTATTTTAATATCAAAAAGTACTCAAAATGCTGATGAATTATTCTTGCGATTCAAGTTTTATATTTACTTCACACGCACACACACACACACACACACACACACACATATATATATATATATATATAATATATTCCATACATTTTATAGTCCAAGACATGTATATATACTTTTAAGTATTAATGTCTTCTCTCATGTCAACTTTCACTTCTGCTTTGAATATTCAGTTACATAATCAGTTTTCAATTATATAGTTACAGTACATTGTTTTATCTGAAAAATTTTGAGAGTATAAGTACAAAATAATTTTTATCGTAAAATGTCTTTTAAAAATGCTTTGTTTTAAAAAAATACTCTGACATAATCAGGCTCTTTTTTGCGTCACTGAAAAATATTTTTCGATTTGTTGTCAATTTGTAAATCTTAGAAGTTATAGAAAATGTAACTTAACCGATAATCGTTTTCCGAAAATAGTGTTTAACACGTATTATAGTTGCGTTTATACGTTTATACACATTTAAACATGTATTATATTACGATTTTTTAAAACAAGTTTAATAGTTTTTAACACGTAAAATTGCACCTTAATAAAAAATTTGAAAACTTTAACGCGAATTAGAGAAATACGGTAAAAAGAAAGTCAATGGCAAATTATTAAAAGTTTTCTGTTATTAAAGCCTGACGATGTCTGAATGGCTAGGGCGCTGGCAATCGGTATCAGAGTCTGTGGGTTCGAATCCCACTCTTGGCATGGATGTTTGTAGACTTTCGGAATCGGCTTTAAGCAGTAGATAGGGATGCGATGTCGCCAACTAAACATCGATGTTTTGAAACATTGATATTCAATATTAAAACATCGCCCAAAAACCATCGATGTTTTAGAACATCCAATTTTAAAACTGGTTTAGTAACCTCTAACATTACTTCGGTTAGTCGTGGGGGGGAGGGATTAATTTTACTCTCTGATTGGGCTGACAAATGACAAAAACTTGGTTCCTAGAGTCAGCGCATATCACAGAATTTCTATGATGCATATTATTACTTTTACCATAAAATTGAGGAAGAATTTATTTCTATTAAAACAATTGATAGGACCAAAGCCATAAAAAAATCCGTGATGTTTTCTAATTTAAATTGGCTGAATGTGAAAAATTATTGTAACATTTATTTACAAGTTGGAGAATAATTTAAGTCCAGGAGGCTTAAATAATTTAGTTAAAAAAATCTGAAGTTGTTACATTTAACAAGTGTTTAAAACCCTCGTCTTCAATAATTGAAATCAGCTGAGAATCTCTGCAAATCATGTAAAGAATAGCTTTAGAAACTTTGTTGTTCATATCTCCACCAAATTTTTTTATTATGGGGCTTTTACATAAAAAAAAAAAAAAAAATTGTGCGGTCGGGGGAGTTACGTTAGGAACGAAGTTCCTTACGTTATTTTTTCAACTCTAAACGTGATTTAATATGTAGATTTCTATTGATTATATTAGTGTATTTTTGTCACTCCAAAAAGCGCAGCCCTCTTTTATTCAACCAACTCTCTCTCTCTTTATATATATTTTATTAAAATTAAAAATTTTAATATATAAATTAATTATTTTTATTAAAATTAATAATTTTAATATATACATATATATATATAATATATATATATGCATAATATAAAAAAATATATATATATATATATATATATTGAGCTATTCCCAGAATGAGTGGGATTAGAAACGGCCAGCGCTTGTGCAGGGATTTGAACCAGGGACCTCTCGCTCCGTAGTGCGATAGTCCGATACTCCGTAGTCCGATGCGATACCCATTCAGCCACAGAGTCCTTGAGAAAACGCTCTTATGAAAAGGGGCTTAACGCTTTTTCGTTACGTGACGATTCCTGCCAGTTCACTCTACTGTAAGCCGCGTAAAAGAACTTCGTTCCAAAAACAACGGCACAAAACATTGATGTTAAAAAACATCGGCTTAAATAAATCGATGTTTAGAACATCTATGTTTTTTCAAAACATCGATATTTTGAAAACATCGACATCGATGTCGCATCCCTAGCAGTAGGTTCCGGTCTAACTAGTCCTCGTGTAGAAAAAAAATGACCGTAGCGCTCTCAACCAAACCAACTTAAGTTCTTAAAAACAGAAAAAAGTAAAATTTTAAATGCTTTGTTTATTCTGTAAATATTCGGTCTTTCTTGTAATATAACACTGCTATTGCTAATTCATCAGCTTTAAATCTGGAGACCAGGTCATTTTTTTATGTGGAAAAAATAAGCCACTATAAAAACTACAGTTGTGTTTTAAAAAATCTGAATATTTTGCTGTCGCAGCAAAACTGCTTTTTTTAAACGGATCGTAAATTTTCTATGCAAAAAACATATTTTGGTGTTAGGTTCAGGAAAGTAACAATAATGCTTATGTTCACTTGTAATACAATGTCATGGGTTAGGGTAAATATACTTTTCAGGCCTAATTTAAGCGACGCTCACATAACATAACACAATTACTCATAAATGTGATCTCTTAATGTAATTTAAAACTTTGTATTTTATGCTCTTGAAAAATTGTAATTGGATGTATCTCTACAGTTCAGTCATCTCTCGTACTTTTAATTTTTAAAAAGCATCGCTAACAGATTGCAGATTCCTCGTCTTTACGTGTTTACAGTGCTGAATAGTGCCTTACGATTAAGGCTTTTATTAACAGGATACATACTTAACTGTTTACTTTAAATATACTGAATTTGAATTCGAAAAGACTTTTCAAGATTTTTACCAGAACCAAGAATTAAAAGAAATCATAAATTTATGTTACAGCAGTTTTTATGTTATGTTAAAAAGGAATTGGAAACTTTCAGGGATAGGTTTTCTTCAGTCGAGAAAATTAATGGAGACAATTTT